>JAKTWT010000181.1:0-34437 GCA_030582155.1 Hansenula lynferdii | reverse complement strand
GTAGCTGTCCTAATAAAGCCTGTAAGAAGGTAGATTTTCCTGAACCGACTCTACCAACCAAACAAGTGAGTTGACCTTTCTTGGCTTCAAAAGATTCAATACGAAGAGCAGCTTTGGACTCGGAAACAGCGGCTTCTTCATCGTAATTGTCCCTATCGGTCTTTGGAGTCTCCCAGTAAAACACGGAGTCGGTTACTTTCAAAGCAACATCACCATCTCGATCAATTTTATCGAAATGTTGAATCAGCTCTTCATCTAGCTCTTCAGATAATAAAAATTTCGTCATTCTCTCAAAAGAAACTGAAGTTTCAATTAATGCCGTAATGATTGAAGGGATTGAGTAAATTGGTTCTGACAAAAGATTGAATAACGCCAAAGCAGGGAAAACAATTTCTGGCGTTAATGGTTTATCTTGAGTAAGAGCAAACACAGCAAAAGTTGTACAACTAACAAAAAAAGGAACACAGTTCCATGAAAATGTCATACAAGCAGCAAAAACACCAATTCTTTTTAGGTTTCCCAACTCCAATACATTTCTGACATGATCCAATTTCTTTAAAATGGCATCTTCAATGGCATATAATTTAATGCTTTTCATACTTGATAGTAATTCAGAGGTTGTACGAGTTCTATCATCCTTATACTTCATCTGTGCCTTGTAAAGTGTTTTGAACCTTCTGGATAAATAAGTATTAATTGGTACCATAACAACCATTGTTCCTATCCCAGCAAATGTAGCATTCCCCAAAAGTTTGTACAGAGAAACCAAACATAGCACCAACGTAACAGGTGCTGAGACCATCATTTGAAATTGAGAAGCTAAGTCTTGGGCTCTGCTAACATCAACAGACATATAATTGATAATATCACCGGTAGAACGTTCCTTTTTTGATTCTGGTGAAAGTTTTAAAGCCTTGTGATATATGATAGTCATCAAGGCAGATTTTGTACCCAATCCAGCTTCATAAATTTGAATATAATATATGTTAGCCAAGGCCGTCTCGATGATAGACACCAAAAATAGACCAAGAGCTATTAAAAATCCGACAAGGTAAGGTTCCTTTTCGTTGAAGAATTTGATCAAAAGTCTCAATAATTGAGGCTCTGCGAAACTAATGACGTCTCCGACAACGCCGTAGAAAACGGCACTTATGACTTGAAATCCTACTAGTTTGATTAGTGATGCTAGCATCGACTTCTTCTTTTGAGCCTTCCATACAGATTGAAAGACGTGGAAGCTTTCTTTTGGATCTATTTGAGCTGGTGGGTTTGGCAAGTCTTGCTCTGTGATTTTTTCATTTTTGTAACCTTTTCCAATTAAATCATTCATCCAATAAAATGTCAATCTTGATAGCACATTAGCTTGTACAACATCATTTTCCAGATAAGCCTTGACCACTTCATGTACTGGTTTGTAGAAGAAAACTGATGATATGAACAGATGGAAAGCATTTACAGACGCAATAAAAAGAACAGTGTCTGTACCTGCAACACGATAATTTGTGAGTACCGTTTGAAGCAGTGCAGTGAAAAGCGTGATCGATTGAAATAGCCAGTAGAAAATCAATGAACCTGTTGCAACTGGAGCCTTGAAAAGTTCGAGGTACGTTAATGGCAAAGCGACCAAAACTATAAGTGCACCATTCACAGCAAAAAAAACCTCTCTAGTTTGAATAAGCAAAATACCTTGAGCAGCAACACCTAGTATTCTCAACACTCCCACAGTGCCAATTTTGTTGTATCTGATTTTACCAAATGATTCTTTACGAATAATAGACCATAGTTGAAAAAGCCCAAACGGTACTAATACCAACCCAGTTGTCAGAATCAGCAGCTCCAAGAGACAGGGATTGACAGCATTTTCGCCGGGAATGAGAGGCGAGCTCCCATAGCTGCATGTAAAGTCTATGAAAGACATTTTAACGAATGTAAAAGCGAATTTAAGACGGATAATTTTATACACACTAACCAAACGCAAACCATAGAAAAATTCACATCTGTTTTGCGTGGCTGAACCAGTCCACAGCACCGATCTTCGTAGAGTTTGTGTCAGGAATCAGGTCAAGTGAAAGTGACACTTCAGCTCAATTGTTTGGAGTGGAATTTTGTTCATTATAAGCTTGATGTGATACAGCTGATCAGACCTTACCGTACATCGGTAGTGATCAGTTAAAAGATATTAATAATATATTAATATAGTAGCGTTAATATTATAGGTGAGTTATTAAATATAATTTAACAGTTTCGGAGATAAAAATATATAGCGATCTCGACCGATAGAAAACGGGCTTGTATATTATAATGTATATTGTGCAGTTTGGAGAAGTAAAGCAAGCTGACCAAATATATAGCCTATATACTATATTTTCTCAAACTATGTTGAATAGAACTACTACAATATTTAATATAATAAAAAAATTGATATATATTCTAGATTAATATAAAAATTAAATATTTTATATATTAAATTTTACATATATATAAAATGAGCATTGAGTAAATTCTAAATCAAATTCAAAATTGACAATAGTTTAAATATTTAAAAAAAAATTCTTAAATTCGTTTATTCCAAGACTCGCTGGGTATTTATGAGACCTCTTCATAGATGAAAAGCAATTTTTGAAGGATATATACACTTTATTCAGCCTAGGAATTCTCAATTATTTAAAATAGCTGACTAATGACTTATATAATCAGACACAAACTTGAGAAAAACAAACCTACCCCCAACTTCAAGTTAGGGTTGTATAGTGTAGTGGTTATCACCTTCGGTTTTGATCCGGATAACCCCGGTTCGAATCCGGGTACGACCTTTTTTGTCTTCACCATACCAAAAATGGTAAGAGCACTACTAAAAGAACATTTTACAAGAGCCAAATTTAATACGAATTATATTTTGCAAGAATTTTACCATGTACCAATTATCAGTGCAATACATACGAAAGAATTAAACTTTAAGGAAGAATGAATCAGTTACATTAGAAAAAATTGTTCAATTCAACTTATAAAACTGTTCTTCTTGTCTCAGCAAATGGATTCTTTGCGGTATCATTAGTATCAGTGCTAGCTATCGTATGATTATCACCATTGGTTGTTGAAGGACTTAGTTGAATGTCTCCATTACCTTCACCTTGGGAGAATTGTAAATTGTTGGATCTTGGATTGGAAACAGCAGTTTTTAATTTTTTCTGTCTTTGCAGATACCAAACAACAAATGCAGCGATACATATAACCGCAATAACGGGAATAACTATAGCTGGTGCCAATGTTTTAGCATTTGAAGATCCAGAGCCTGATGGTGATTTAGAAGATGATCCGCCATTGTCTGATGGGACTCTGGTTATTTTAGTCGAGGCATCAGATTTGGAGGCAATGGCTCTCAACAAAGGACCACTTTTAGTTCCAACATTTTTAGCATTTGTGGTTGATGTTGTTAATGGGGTAATAGCTAGCCAGAAATAACCAGCATTTTTTATGAAAGATGACTCAATAGTCAATGGATAGTAACCATCAGCATTAGATAAAAGATCACTTTCGTACAAGGTATCACCTGCACCTGACTGTGGATATTTAATCAATGATAATTTAACCCTAGTAACATCATCACCACCCCAATAAGTTGGATCCCAAGTGATCCAATAAGTTTCACCAACAATCATTTCAGTACCATTCAAAGCACTGCAAAATGGATAACCAGGTGTATCTGAATCTGATGAAGGAACCCTATCACCAAAACATCTTAAAACTGGAGGGACAGCAGCTGGACTTGGATAACCAGTATCTGAAGGTATTGGAGATGCAGATGTGGTTTTCCCATCTTTCACCGTTGGTGTGACCATTGTTGGGATACCGCTTTTGTCTAAAGAAGCCCAGACGGTTGGTGATTCAGTGACTGGTGAAGCTGATATCGTTACTGAATCTATCACTGTTGGTGTGATAGCCATTATTATTCCAGAAGAGGATGATGTCCATATTGACTGAGTTAGAACAGCTTGGTCTCTCTTGACAAATGGAGCTTCTGTTATTTGTGGTTGAGTAAGTTGATTGTCAGCATGGGGTAGTGCCGCTGCTTTGATAAGACCCAGAAATGTATTTATTGTGAATATACTGGCGAGCCTCATACTTTTCACTTTATTTTATTAATGTTTGTATAAAATTATGATACTTGTATACTAATTAAGGGAGAAGTTTCTTTCAGAGAATATTGGAGCCAAATATACATTTATATAGCTTACTGAGTTTTCTGATGATTTTTACGAAGCCCCAAGCAATTTGAAGAACTAATTGTAAGACCGATAATTCCACATTATCATCATCTTGAGATATCGGAGATACGTATCGGGTATCTCAGAAAGATCCTTTAGAAAGTTAAGTATACACTCTTCAAAAGGGTATATAGTCTTTTGTAAGATGATAGAACGAGAATATAATTACTGGTTTCCATATATCGCAGATATGACTCCCATTTAATTGAAAATCCAGAATTGATAACATCAATAAAGTTATACCGGTCGACGGAATTCTATATGATGGGTGATTTAAACAGGGTGCAAATATACAATTTGATATGGTAATTCGGAGACATTAAAGTAGCCCGATCTAGTATAATTACGAGGTAAGCTACAAGATCTTCAAGAAAAGCCCTCAGAATGGACAGGTCTCTTCATTCATTGACTCGAATAAAAGAGTGGAGATAAGTCATATATTTATATTCACCTTGGAAGATAACACTTGAAACGTATAGTATAAATATCTGCTCTTATTTGAATCATGTATCAATCCTTGAGAATTGTCTTTTAAGTTAACCAAGTAGAAAATATCAAATCGTTCTGGTTATATGATGACTAGTCGACAGCTTTATATCTTGATATATGGCAAAAAAGATCAAAAGATCTTTAGGAAAAATTAATCAATATAATCTGTATAAGTGATTGTGATATGAAAAAGAACCTGGTTGATATCCTCACTCATCTGTCACAACGTCTGGATCTAGATTGGTAAGAGGTCGATACCAAGTATTATGATCATTACAACACGTCTGTTGATAATGATAAAAATACCCATGATTGTGATATGTAATTGTTGGTGGGTTTGGTGTCACAGGTGGTATAATTGGTTGGTTAACGTTATTCCTGTACCTCCGTGAGGAGACTCCAGACTGTTTCTTGTACCTGAAGTGGACTAAAATTGAATATTGTGATGATTGTATGCCATAGACAATGTAAATGTAGTGATATGAAGTTGATTGTCACGAAGACAAAATAATATAGTGATGGATTTTATGTCATGAAGACAATCTTAATGTAATGATGTGATGTTTGTATTGAGGACAATGTAAATGTTGTGATGTGGTTGTATAGACAATGTGAATATACTGATGATTGTATGTCACAAAGACAATATAAATGTAGTGATGTGAAATTGTATGTCATAAAGACAATGAAAAATGTAGTGATCAGATCCCAGGGTATTCAGAGGCAGGTATCAAGCTCTTCAAAATGAGCCTCCAGGACCGACTGGACTATTCATTTATTGACTCACTTCAAACAATGGGAAAAAGTCTACAGTATTTATATCTACATTGAAGTACAACACCTGAAACACCCAAGATCTGTTTTTGATCATATAATTATACTTATACACCAGCAATAGTACCATACAAATGATATACACATATAGTTCATTTCATTGGGTATAATTGAATACATCAAGCATATAATATATATACGATTTATTCCAAGCCCTTCCATGATAGAAGTTATTGCTAGGATTGACTCTCGGTAAAGGTATCGATTTGTTGTTAATTTGTTCTACTCTTAACGCCATTATGTTCAAATGTAGATTGTTATGAATATAAGTCCAGTTCCACATATCTGCTTCCTGGACACTTCTTAACTAAACACTTTAGGCTTGTATAATTGTTATTCCCAATTCCCACCTATAATTCTACACCAATACTCGAACCATCAAAACTGCTAGTGGATTACAAAGTACTTAGTTTAACCAAAGGTGTAAGATATATTAAGCTTTAGATTTAATTTATCGAGCTCGATCATCAAAATATCTTGCTAGGAAGAGGATCAATATATTTTATACGTACTGTTAATGCTTCAATAATATAATTATACACCGACAATAGAAGATCAGATAAGGTCATGAGTTAATTCAATAATTACGGGCTAGAAGAATACGAAATTAAAGGACGCTTTATAGGTACTCATCATCACATCAGCATTGTGTAGTTATACCTGCTTGTTTCGGCATATTTATAATAGGTTGAAAATGTTTTTTTGTGTTTGATGTTTGATGTTTGATGTTTGATGTTTGATATTTGATATATGGTGCTTAGTCAGTTCGCCTCGGTAATTCCAGCCTTCAAAAAAGCTTGGCTTCAGATTTAAAGCACAGCGTCTCACTTTAACTTCCAGAATATGCTTGAAAGTTGAGTGTTGAGTGTGTCATGGTGTGATAGAGAAATCAAGCTACTATGCGGCTAGAAATACAACGGTTATCCGAGTTTCATCATCTTGACATATTGTGGAGAAAAATAGGTCTAAAGATAAACTTCGAATAATAGCATTCAATATTCAATTGTTTGACACAACTCACGTCTCACATAGTCCTTTTGACCTTGACACCGACTTAGCAGCTCTACATGCTTCAACTCAACCTGACACGCGAAGTGAGGCGTTTGGATTTTGTAATATAAAATATAAGGCCTTGTACAGAATCCAGATTCCATATATCGAGACAAGCTTGATGAGACCATCAACAAAGTTTTATATTTGGCTTAACCCATTGCAAAATCATTTGTTATACAAGTTGGAACTTGAAACTGCCGAAATTAAAGGTCACACGACTCTCAATTCATACAAAATTGATTTTTTTGCTTCCAGAAGATTAATATTTAGATTTTAGATCGCCAAAAGTCACAAAGGCGTCAGATTTTAACTGTAGCGACATATGGACGAGTGAAATGTTACGCCGATCACAGAAACCCAATCTTGCACTCTAGCATGCTGTCGATCGAGGATTCAAGACTTCAGGCTCTTGAGGTGTAATGGATGCTACATATATAAGCCTTAAGGAGCCCTTATCAAGGTCAGCCTAGAATTTATAGTGCTTTGTGCTTTCTTTGTTAATGTACAAGCACCATTTCTTAAAACCATGATCAATGAAATTATGGGATATGGGTCATGACTCATGGGGCTACTATTGAACAACTCAACAATTAACAATGCAATTCTCTAGGTAGTAAAAACGCACTAAAACACACGATACAAGAAGCCTATTGTGGCTGCTTCGTTACGATTTTAACGTGTCTCGCGCATTTATACGGCGAGTAATGTAGCCTGTATCTGATTATTCGTTTCAACGGTAAATCCAGATATTCAGGAACACGAGGGGCCCAAGGAAAAAGTTAGTGTAAAAGCATTTGATACTCGAAATCACTTCGTATTGGTTCTTCAGCTAAATGCCGTAGTAAATTTCACAATTTTCGCGCTTGACCTCTTTTTCAGTGCAAATTTATGCGAATTGAAAAGCGAATAGGTCCGCCTTTACTGCCTAATACAGTAATGACTCTGCCAGAGTTTTCGCAAAAAGTTAGGATTTATGGTTCGAGTTGTTCCGTTGACAGAAGATTATTGCACCTATCAAGAGGACAAAACAAGAGTGAGCTCAATAATTGATTGCCTCATCACTTAAAGGAGCTACCCAACAAGTAAACTGACACCATTTGTGAGTTTCGTTCTGGATTGTGCTTTCAGCCTTGAGAGGACTCTTCACCACAACAAAATTTGCGGATATCATTTACGCCAAAACCGTTTTCTGATTACCTGATATAGTAGTTATGGCACTATGGTTCGACGCTAGCTTTCCTTTTGTTTTGATTTTTTGCAGATCGCAGCCAAATTGCAAATTGCAAAAAAGCACATTTGCATGTCAAAAAATCTTTAACAAGAATGTTCAAAGATCCTTAATCATCTGCGATATATATTGCAAGGGTTATCTTCGTTATTCAACTGTTCGATATAGTGGGGGCAAGTTGAACAATAGGAAACTTCACAATGTCTTCAGATGTCGAGTCTAAAAAGGACTCTGGTATAACAGTCAACTATTCACATAACGCGGCAGCTTCAAACCATGATGCTTATTCAAACGAAGCTCCAGCTCCTCGTACTGGTCGCTGGCAAAACTTTAAAGACTCCTTCAAAGAAGCTGTTCCAGAGTCTTCAGAGTCATATATCGATATCACAGAACTAAGAGACTATGGTGAATTAACAGATGTTGAAAGAGCAGCTTTAAATTCATCAAAGACACAGATGAAGAAAGATCTTACCTTCCGTCATTTAATGATGATTGTCATTGGTGGTGCCTTGGGTACAGGTCTTTTCGTTAACTCTGGTGGCTCATTGAATACCGGTGGTCCAGCAAGTTTGATTATTGGTTGGAGTATTATCGCTACTATGATGTTTACCACAATGGTTGCATTGGGTGAATTATGTGTTACATTCCCAGTTACCGGTGGGTTTACAACATATGCTACAAGATTTATCGATACATCTTTTGGTTTCGCTATGGGATGGAATTATGCCTTACAATGGTTGATCTTGTTACCTTTGGAATTGGTTGCTGCTGCAATTACAATTAAATATTGGAATAGAACAATCGATTCAGATGCTTGGGTTGCAATTTTCTATGTCTTTATCTTTGTCTTGAATATGTTGGATGTGAAATACTATGCTGAATCTGAAGTTATCTTATCATTGATTAAGATCGCTGCAGCTGTGGGGTTTTTCATCTTGGGTATCGTTTTAGTCACAGGTGGTGGTCCAGAAGGTGGTTACATCGGTGGGAAATACTGGTATGACCCAGGTGCATTCTCTCATGGGTTCAAAGGTGTGTGTTCTGTCTTTGTCACTGCTGCTTTCTCATTTGCCGGGACAGAGCTAATAGCCGTTATGGGTTCTGAAACTACCAATCCAAGAGAAACCATTCCAAAAGCTGCTAAGCAGACTTTCTGGTTAATTACAATCATTTACATTGTCATGTTGTTATTGATTGGGCTATTGGTTCCATACAACGACTCAAGATTATTGGATGGTGATTCATATGCTTCCACTTCTCCTTTCGTCATTGCCATTGAAAACGGTGGTATTAAAGGTTTACCATCATTGATGAATGTTATCATTTTACTTGCCATTTTATCAGTTGCCAACTCATCTGTCTATGCATCTTCAAGAGTTTTCGCTTCATTAGCTGATATTGGCCATGCACCAAAATTCTTATCTTATGTTGATAGAAGAGGTAGACCTTTATATGCTACATTGTGTACTTTGATTTTTGGTCTTTTATCATTTATTGCATCATCAGATAAGCAAGATGAAGTTTTCACTTGGTTATCCGCTCTATCTGGGTTATCCACCATTTTTGCTTGGTTATCCATTTGTCTCTCACATATTAGATTTAGAAGAGCTCTTTATGTCCAAGGTAGAAGTGTTGATGAATTGACATATGTTTCACAAACTGGTGTTTGGGGTTCAGTTTATGGTGTGGTTTTGAACTTATTGGTTTTGATTGGTCAATTCTGGGTTGCCTTATTCCCAACTGATAAAGCTGATGCTGAATCATTCTTTGAAGTTTATTTAAGTTTGGCAATTTTCGTTGTCTTCTATTTCGGTCATAAGTTATGGAAGAAAAACTGGAAATTATTTATTAGAGCAAAAGATATGGATATTGATACCGGTAGAAAACATATCGATATGGAGTTATTGAAACAAGAAATCATCTTTGAAAAACAAAGATTATCAAACAGTCCATTGTACTATAGATTATACAAATATTGGTGTTAAATAGGACAAGACACCTTTTCATTCTTTAAAGAAAATAGAGATACACCTTAATATTGCATTTATAATGATTACGTTTTTTGTGTTTTAATTGAAACTTACCATGTAGAATGTAAAATTAGAAAGGAAAACAAGTATTAATTATTTAGTATATATAGTTTATAGCATAAACTTGAAATGGATTGAACGATCATTTTCAGGTTTGATTTCGCTAACATCAACACCTTCATCTATCAATTTATTCACTTTTTTCGATCTCTTATCATTTTCTCTCTTGTAATAATACATCACAACGATACAGAAAAAAATTGCACCAATGGTTAATCCTAATGCAATTTTTAAACCTTTGAAATATCTTGGGGCGGTATCAGCAGTATAAATTTGACCAGCTAAAACACCAGCAATACTTCCAATAGTAGTCATCATAGCTGCAGATGTTGCTCTTTTATAATGGCCCGCACAATTATTGTTGACCCACATGATACTTAGTGCGGAACATACATACATACCAACACCAATCATCATACAAGCGAAATATCTTGCACCTAGTACATTGGAACTGATTAGGATTGCATAACCCACGATTTCGAAAAGACAACCACCGATTAAGAAAGCACCTCTATGTTGTATTCTATCTGAGAAATATGCAACAATGATAAAACTGATTAAAGAAATTGCATAAAATGGGATTGTCAATAGTTGAGTTTCATACTTATTGTATCCCATACCTTTGATGATTGCAGGCAAGAAGGTTGAAATACCAACGAGTGTAATATCAACACAAAATTCATAAGCATATAAAATGACAACATCAAAATCGAAAAGACCTCTTTTAACCTCTTTCCAAGTGAATTTTTCATCCTGGTAAAAATCAGGATATGTTGTCAATCTTGTCATTAAGACTTTTTTCTCATCAGATGTCAACCACCAAGATTCAGTAGGGTTTCTAGGTAAAAGGGCAACCAATATTGGAAATGAACTCACAGTAAGCACACCTTCAATGGCAAATAACCATCTCCAACCTTCCCAGCCATGGGCATTGATCTTAATCAACCCATATGCTAATAACCCCCCAAATCCACCTGCAGCGGCACTTGCACAATAAACGGCTGAACATCTTTTAGCCATCTCTTGTTTTGTATAAAGCATACCCAAGTAGACATTTATAACTGGGATGATTCCTGATTCGAAAAGACCTAATAACATTCTGCAAGCTAAAAGTGATTTATAACCAGTGACAAATGATGTACATAAGGAGGTTATACCAAAGAATAGACATAGGAATGATAATCCATATTTAGCACCCACATATTTCAACGAGACAGCAATTGGAACTTCAAATATAACATAAGTGACGAATAACAAACTAACAACGTTACCATATTGGTTAGAAACTAGGCCTAAATCTTCACTCATCCCTGCAGCATAGGCATTACCAATATTTGCCTTGTCTAGATTTGAGTATAAATAAGCTAATGAAAGACATGGTATGATAATAAAATCGAATTTCTTTATAACTTTTTTCTCTATAGCTTTGAAGGTAGGATGAGTTGGATCTGATAATGCTGAAATGTCTTTGGTATCATCAAGACTCAAATCACTATTAACTCTGGCAAGACTTAGCTCCTCTTCTTTATTCTTGAACGAATCAGTGGGTATTATATCTGAAGACATTTATTCTAAATTCACTCAATTTTAACTGATATTTGACAATAATTGACACTTGAGGTGAACAAAGGATGAGTAGTGGATTATATATATGTTTTCTGTGGAGAAGGCTTACCAATAAAGGATGTTCACATCATCTCATCTTCTTGGGTTTTTTGGCCCGGGGGAAAATTTTTAGGCAGGTGATGGTGATAATTTCTTTTGGTTATTGTGCAATTAGCTTGAAAGAGAAAGATAACTAGGCGGAATTGGTGCTGTCAGGGAACAAGATGACAAAAATTATGACACTCCAGGCTCATCACAGTCTTCCATTTCATATTGCACTGAAATTTGGTGTTAGATTCATATTTTTTCCTTGCCCAGCACTGGTATTTTGGCGTGCCTAGTATTTCGCTTAGGCTGAGATCGAAAAAAAATTAGGCAGAAATGGGCCCACTAAAAATGAATTGATCTAAAAATTCAACTACACAAAGATGTTTAAGCTATACAAATGTGATGCTAAAGAGTCATCACCTCTCTATACCAATTGCCTCCTGGGCAATTTATGTAATAATTTCCAGTTCCCCTGTTTGTAGCAAATCAGTCAAACCCTTTGAGATTCAGGAACCAAATATTCAACACCTCGATCGTCTCTATATGTTAGTTCAAGGCATAAAATGATGTAATGTGCACAGGTCTAACAATGTGAGTGACAGCTAGTAAATTTACGCCTAATGCGAGCCCAAGATAAGGGTTCAATGGAACACGTCTAACAAACTGGGAGAGAAAGAGAGTGGCAAGACATCTCAATTCATCCAATGTTCTAGCTCGCTTATATAAACAACTTTTAAAGTTGGTGGGTTTGGGTTTGATTGATTTTCACCAAGTGGTTTTTCTGCTCGAGTAATTTGATTTTCACCACTGCCAAAATCGAAAACCTTTCCCTTCTTGAGCTCAATTTCTCAAACAATACAGCTCAACCTTTCGAAGGAACAGTATCAGCGCTCTCAAGCACACGGAAACACAAGGTGACTTTGGAGAGAATCAACTTTAAAGCGTCAATAGGATCAATCCTCTCAAGTTTGCGCTGAATTTGTGGAAAGTGCCATCTCATAAATAAAGAAAGACTCGAGCGGCTAACAATTGTTTTTCTTTCATCAACTTCACCAAGCTCACTTTGAAACTATATGAACGCGGCTTTACAAATCTTCAACTTGTTTAACTGCGTGGAAAGTAAAGGCTGACTGGTGTTACATCCCACCCCATTACAATGTCAAGTGAAAGGAAGAATAGTTCTTTTGGAAGCGGGCTTCTGAAGTCTATCACGAGTTCTTTCAAATCAAACAATAGCGATAGAAACAAGATTGAAGCTTCTTCAATAACCCAAGATAAACACAAACAGGAGTTATTCATCGAAGTACGATCCGGCTCAGTGTCATCAAGAACGAAAGCGGTAGAGCAGATATCAAACTGTCTTTATGAGTTTGAACTGGGGTCTATACCGGATATTTGGTACTGTGCTAAAGATTTAATTGCCCCTAATGTACAGCATTCAACAAGAAGAATAGCGTTAAGGCTTTTGAAAACTTGTGCTGAAATGGACACAGAGGATTCAACCGTTAAGGCTAGTTATTTTAACGACGCTGTTGTAAATTGTCAATTTACAAAAGATAAAGTCGACCCAGAGCTCGAGTATTTCCTTCCAATTATACAAAGTCTCACAGATGAAGGAAGATTCCTTCAACATTATCAAGAAACATTCAAAGGTCCATTGATCTTATTTTTCATCAATGCAATTTCTGCTAATGAGATTTCTAAAAACAAGAATGTATTGAACTTGTTGAATTTTGTCAATGAGAGTGTAAAGTCTGGACTTCTAGATCACAACAGTTATCAGCAAGAAGAAAATCAGAATACTGAATTTCTTTTGAAAGCTATCAACAAATTAAGTCTAAAAACTTCTGATAGCGAGATTCTTGAAGTTTGCCTACACACAATTGATAGTGTGAGCCAACATAATTTCATTCCAAATGATCTATTGTACGAAGTACTGGCTATTCTTTGTGGATCTGCTACTTTAAGTTTGAGGTTTTCTGATGTTTGCTACGAGATTTGCTCAAACTTGATCAATGTTATAGATTTCCAAGCAATCTATGGGAAATTGCTCGAACTTGTTGAGTCTAAACATTCTAAAAACGACAAGAATATAACCGCATCCATCGGGGCCATCAAACTAATTGGTCAACTTACAACGAATTACGCATCCTTGATGTTATTCTCATCGGTCATTAAATCATTAAAAGTTGTGTTGTCTTGGAACAGAAACAACTCTAATATCACAGTCCTTCAATTTGTCAACGATTATATATTAAGTGACAATGTTCTTGTACAGATCAATTTCAATACTTGGGATGTTGATGAAAATTCCATTTTAAATTTATTAGATGAATCAGGGAAGATAATTAGCAAGTCTGACGAGATTGAATCTTTTAAATTGATTTTGGTTCACCTACAAACTCTCGCTGAAACTTCAAGATATCCAGGGAGTCACGAAAAATTGGTGAGATTTTTCATTCGAAATAGCAGCTTTTTATCAACAAAGACGAGTATTTTCGTTTTGAGGTATTTCAGTTTAGAAAACTTGTGCTCACCATTAAATGAGAATTGGAAAGATAACTGTAATCTTGTCTTGAATACATTTTATTACGATACACACAAGGATTTAACCGTTCGGATCACAACTCTTAAATTAATCAATGACATCTATGATGCATCCCTACAAATGTTCAAGGATAAAGAGGAAATTTTATTACAATTGGGCTACTTTTTATTTAAAAACTTGGATACCGAAGAAAATGTTGACATTTTAAAAGTCTTGGGTACATACTTGGTCCATTTTGCATCTTCATTGCCTGGAAATGTCTATCAAAAGCTTCTTGATATATTTATTTTACCAGGATTTGATAGCAGTAGAGAAAGAAAAAACAGTTTGACTTCATTTTCAGAATCAAATCCTGATTCAGCAAAGCCTTTCAAAAAGGATACCAAGAAAATATTTGCCAAATCATTAGTGACAATTTTTTCACAAGTGATGCGTGAGGATGGCCAAAAGGCTTCAATGACATATATGACTTTGATCAAGATTCTAGAGTCATCATTAGCCAAAAAGAATGTTGATTTATTACTCATCATATCAAGGTTATTTGTTAGAATCAGAGCTTCAACTGATGGTCAGATCTATCTATCAAATCCAACCGATATGGATGGATTATCAGCTGCATTTTCTAGAAACTTGAATGTGCGTAATAAGAAAAAGGCCGATACAGAGTTAAGCACATTGAGTCTCGATGATACTGAGAAATGGACGTATCCAGAAGAGGTCAATTATATACCAAAGGAAGCTTTAGATAAACCTTCAGAGGATCTTACAATTTTTGACTCAAGCTCTTTTAAGCTTTCATCTAAGCCTACCATAGATATTGAGAAATGGTTAAGTGTTGTCATACAAATTCTTGAATCATACCCACACTGGGAGATCTACTCATTCATTTGGTCACACATTTGTCCTCAATTATCAAACATCAAGCTGTTTGAAACTTGTACAGAGGGGATTTGTCGTTTCAGATCCCTTTTATGTGATCAATTGAGCTTGAAATTACCAAATGGTTTGAAATTACCTGATAACGTCTCGAGACATGACCTTCAAGTTGCCATTGTCAGAAATTTTACGCCTTTGATTTCTTATCACGATTTGTTTTCAAAACAAGATGAGGATCAAATTATAAGTGCATTGCTAGGTGGGTTATCTGGATGGGAAAAAACCGCTATCCCATGTATTCACATATTGACTGTTTGCTGTTACGAAATTCCCCTGTCTATTAAAAAGTACCTACCAGTGATTTTGACAAAGTTGCAAACTAGAATATCCAGTGCATTTGCTTCTGCACATATTTTAGAGTTCTTGTTGTCATTGTCATATATACCGTCTTTGACATCAAACTTTACGGTGGATGAATTCAAGAGGGCTTTTGGTATCACTTTCAAGTTAATCCAATATGCTCATGAAATAAAAGAGCTCAAAACAGAGAATCATCAAGGTATTTTAAGTCATGGTGAAGAATTGAAAGCTGAGAATTCGCCATCAACTGAAAATTTAGAGGTCACACCAACCATTTCTACATACCTTCTTACTTTATCCTATGATGTCATTGCAAATTGGTATTTGAACATGAGAATGAGTGACAGAAGGCAGTTATCTTCATTTATCATCAAAAACTTGATTGTTTCACAGAACAACCATGGTGCAAATATCGATAATCAAAACATGGCATTTCTGGATCTAATTTCAAGATTTACTTACTCTGACCTTGAAGCTAAATTCAACCCAGTTAATATTGAGACATTTGCAGATGGAGAACCAATCTTATCTTCAAAGTGGGTTTACGGATCAAGTATCATTTCTTTAGATACACATGCCAATACCGGTGAAACAATCATGCACACAAGAAGAGCTGCTGGATCAACTATCTTCAGAATCAAGCCTGATGAATCCATGATTCCTGTCTATACAAATCAACTGCATGCAAAAGAGGATAATGATGATTTTACACCAAATTTCATCTTTCTACAACTTGTGGTTCATGCAGATCCACATAATCCTTCGAAACCGATTTCGATACCGGATGATCCAGCTTTAACTAGATCAATTGCAAATTTTGATAGAATCCCAGTTGTGGAATTTCATAAGATTGGGTTGTTATACATTGCTCCAAATCAAAGCTCAGAAGTGGAAATCTTATCAAACAATTCTGGTTCAATTGAATATCAATCATTTTTGTCAAATTTCGGAAGATTGATAAAATTGAAAGATTGTAAAAGTTTTTATGTTGGTGGTCTTGATACGGAAAATGATGTTGATGGTGAATATGCTTATGGATGGAATGATAAAATTTTACAATTGATTTATCATACAACAACATTGATGCCAAATCAAGAGAACGATCCACAATTTTCAGCTAAAAAGAGACACATTGGGAACAATTATGTTAATATTTTTTTCGATGAATCAGGATTACCTTTTGATTTTAATGTTATAAAAAGTCAGTTTAATTTCTTGAATATTGTTATACAACCTCATAGTGTATCTTTCTCCAGGGATATTAGATCGACAGAAAATAAGATGAAGAAATACAAAGTTAAGATTCATAGAAGATCTGGAGTACCTGGTTTATTTGCAACTTGTCATTTTAAGATTGTATCTGAAGAAAATTTGGCAACATTTGTTAGAACTTTATCATTAATTGCAGATCAGTTTGCACAGATTTGGCATTCAAATGGTAATTATAGTTCAAGTTGGAGTCATAGAATGAGACAAATAAATATGATTAAAGAAAAATCAATTAAATTTCATGAAGATGGTAAATCAAGACAACAAAATGAGGAGACAAAAAGTAGTGAAACAAAATCAACAACTGGCCAATCATTTTTAGATCAATTATCTGGATCAGGGAATTCTAGTGGAGTATCAAGATCAAATAGTGTTTCAAGAACTAGTTCAAATACAAATCAATTTGAGTATCCACAAGCTGATGATAATGAAATCTTTAGAAACTTAGAATTTACATCATTCACCAAATGAGGTATTGAATGTTTTGCATAGCAGTTTAATCACCGAATAACACTGAACTACTGTTGTATTAGTGAGTGAAAAATATCATATATATATATAAGAAGTAAGAAAAATTATGTAAAAGAACTCATTCAAGAAATAAAATTATGAATCAGTAAAATGAATGTAGAGACAAACGGATAAAATCATATAAAGGCTAAAATTACTCATTATCATCGTAATCAGCAGTCTCTGATAAGACAATTAATTTTTCAATTGAAGCAAGATGTTTACCATAATTGGATTTTGAGATTTGTTTCAGAAATTGTTTAATCTTTTTAATCAATATTCTCTTCTTTTGACCTTTAGCAACATCAACTAATTTTTGTACAACATAATTGGCAAATTGATCTTTCATCATTAGACCTAATGGTGAACGATCATCAACTGGTTTATCATCATCATTTTCATTTTCTTTCAAAACTTCATCCAAAATGGAAGTTCTTTGATCAGAATCACCAAATAAAACACATTTTTCAACAACATTTGAGGCAAATTTATGTTTTGAAAAATCAACAACTGAACCAGAGACTGTATCAACAATTAATTTTCTCTCTTGTGGTTTACCATGTTCAATAATGTGTTGAATGACATAATTACCATATTGATCTTGAATTAAAAAGTAAGTAAATTTACTTAATTCAGCCAAAATGAAATCTTGATCTTCTGGTTTAGAATATTCCAAAAGTCTTTGAATAACACGACATCCATAAGGATGGGTTGATAAATGATAAATTTGAGCTCTTAATGAATCAAGGATAAATTGAATTTTCTCGATTGGAATTTTTTCAATAGCCTTTTGAATAACATGATTACCATTTTGATCTTTAATACACGATAATATTGAATCCTTCAATTCAGAAACAATAGCAACTTGATCATCTAATGGAACAAATTCAATAGCTCTTTGAACCACTCTGCAACCGTACATTTGCATTGATAAGAAATGAACATTACCATTCATCTGTTCCAATAATACTTGTTTTTGAGTTTCGGAACCATGTTCAAAATATTTTTGAATAACATAATTACCGAAAACATCAGTCATCAGTTCCAAGGCAACTTCACGAATTTCATTGAAAATCACTTCTTTCTCTTCAGATGAACTTGATTCAAGTTGTTGTTGAATAAATCTTGAACCATGTTGATCTTTTGAAAATTCAACAGCACTTCCGAAAATATCCTTCAATTTGTATTCTCTAGTGGAATTATTACGGAAATCTTCCAGTAAAGGACTTCTGTAAATTTGATTTTTTGAACCTTTAGAAGCCGAACGTGGTGCACCGTTACTGTTTGCAGAGAAAGTTTGTTTTGGAGAGCGTTTTTTAGATCCACGTTCATTATTAAATCCATTTGCACTATTGGCATTGGCACCATTTTGTTGTAGATTTCCATGAGCAGATGGTGGTTGTGAACCAAGTGAAGGTTCTCCATTCAATTGTGGAGGCATAAACCCATAAGGAGAAAACGCCTGAGGGTATATAAATGGTGGTGGATTTCCATTAAATCCTGGATGGGTTGGTTGAGGATGGAATGGGATACCTGGTGTGAATTGAGGTGTTAATGGTTTCGCTGATTCATTTTTTGATGTTTGATTATCTTCACTGGATGCACCGGATTGTTGAGTACTTGTCGCATCAGTTGAAGTATTTGTTGATTGTTGGGTAGCTTGACCAGCTTGAGGAGGTGGTGCAAAACCGGCTTGTTGATCCATAAATTGCGGTGGTGGCATCATTGGCATGACTGGGAAACCTTGATTGAAAGGGAATCCATATGGGAACATTTGAGGATATCCAGCATTTTGTTGCTGTTGAAGTAAATCAGCTGGTGGTGGAGTGGAAAGAGGTTGAAAAGTAGCGGCAGATGCAGCTGAAGCAGGGTTCCAAATATTGGTGTTGACGTTATCATTAACATCCAAATTCAAAGAGTTATGCTCTGATTGATTAACATCAGAGGAGATGGATGCAGCACGTCCATTTTTGAAACTTTGATTTGGAGAGTTTGAGTTGGAAAGATAATTATCAATTCTTTCAGAGATTGAGGTTCCTCTGTTTAAATTTTCATTCAAAGAGTTTGGTGAGCTTTCATGGAAAACTTTAGCGTTTGCACCGTCTTGAGGCAAAAGACTAGCTCTTCTTGATGAAGATGGAACACGAGCACTTGTACTTCCAATGTTCAATGAACCTAAACCACCCCCTAATAATTCAACTTCTCTTGTAGCTTCAGCCACTGCTGCAAACTTTTCCAAAAATCTACCAGAAGTGGATCCACTCATGTGTGATGGGATACCACCACTGATCGAAGCAGATCCCAAGCCACCTCTATTGTTACCCAAGATGTTACCATTAGGATTGTTTAGGTTATAGGCGCCCAGTGACAGTGTACCCCTATTGAAACCTCTAATGTCGCTGCTATCAGCATCTGATCCAGAACGGACATCACCAAAGTTCAAAGAGCTTCTGCGACTATCAATGAGGTTGTTTGGCTGTTCAAAATTGTTCACGCCATTGTTGATGTCGTTGGAAGCGCTGATACTTGAGATGATGCTTCCAATGTCCTGGTCTAGGTTATCGATGGAGCTTAGTCTTCTGCTTGGCGGAACAGCTGGTTTGACCTGAGCTGAGCCCAATCTGTCCAGGGAAGTGTTTGAGCTGCTATGTAGCGCTGAAGCTTCCAAATTGGACGGGTCCCATTTGAACTCTGTTTGATATGGTGTGCCTTCTGCGGAAAAGTTAGGTTCGCCTCCCCAAATATTGTTGAGCAAGTCCATGTTTTAGAGGTTGTTGACACTGTGATCCAGTGACGGGTCCGCATAAGAAAAGACCACCCCCAACGAGAACCATTGCTGTTTAAATACTCACCGGTCATTTTCTGAGATGATATTGGTCTCTATGTACAGGAATACAGAAAACTTCTTGTAGTCTGCGAAAAGATCTCAAAGCAAGGAGAAACTATGGACAAGGGCTTTGAGACTGCGTGTGCGTGTGGGCAAAGAGCGCTTCTGATGACGGGCCACTGGGTACCCTCTTGGTGAGCTTTGTGGTGGGAAATTGTTGGAACAGTGGTGATCTGAGTTGGTGATAATCACAGTTTTTAGTGCAAATGGCTCCAAAGTACCCGCGAAAACACACAAAACGGGCGCCGCCCAAAGAGGAAGTGGTTAGCGCGCATGGCCGCTAGTTTTCTATGACAAAAGCTGTATAATATTACTATAGTCTCATCTGATGAGTTTGACGAGAAGTTGGCTGCAAGAATGTCGCTCAAGAGGAAAGGTGTGGACTATAAAGATGCCAGAAGGATCCTGGAGACGGTTTACCCAGATCTTGCGAGTAAAATAGCACCAAAATTGAACCAGGTGAAGACCAATCTGCTTTACAAGAATTTGAATGGGAAAGATCCTCAACAGGTGATACGATCAACTTTGAGACCGTTGGATGCTGATATAGGCGAGGAGAACTCAAGAACTCGCCATTCGATATCAAAGGCGTTGGAGGCACTGCCCAAGAGAAACAAGAATGCAGTGTCGAATATCCTGCTGTTTAGAACGAGAAACCAATTACTAGACAAGTCAGATTTTTCAAAATTAGCACCAGTGGAACAATCAATGTTTGATTTCCAGGGTTTGAATGGAAAGGGATACCAGTTCAAAGTGAGAGGTGGTAGAAACTCAACAAACATTGAGTATAGATCTGGGTTTTACCTGATTTTCCAAACCATTGAAGAGGCTGCCGCTTTCAGTGTGGATACATTGGGGAAACAAATTAATGGTGTGAATTTCTACACAGAAATGGTTGATGCGAAAGTTTGTGACACTGTGATCAATCTACAGGCTTTCAATGAAAGCTCCACGGTGCGAAATGATGGAGTGATGGAATTACACGATGGATTCCCAAGAGATCAATGTGTTTTGATCAAGGGACTCCCAAATTTTATCAAGAAGGAAACTATATTCAAGATGATTTATGATTATGATTTGAGTGATGTCATGGATGCAGTGACACCAATAGATTTAGATCAGCATGCCAAGTTGGGGAAATGGCTCTTGAAATTTCATTCATCAATCGAAGCACAGAGATTTGCACGTAATTTTAATGGGTTCCATTTAAATAACAATCCAGATTTACCCAAGATGTTTGTACAAGTAATGTTTTGAAAAAAAAATGCCGTTTCATTACACTGTATATAATAATTCATATAACGATTCATGACTTTTAAGTTTTTCATTCATTTAAATCACCAAAACTTCTCCAACCTTCCCTTATCAATTCGAATTTTTTAACAGTCTCATCACCAGTGATTTCTTCTTTTTCCACAATCACATATTTCTCCCATTTACCTTGTTGTTTCCATAATATGATGATTGAAGATTCACTTGACCAACCCAAGACTCCACGATCATCAATACTATTATTATCTGATTCATCATTTTTCAAATGTGCCGAACAGAAACTCCATGTAGAATTGAAATATGTAGGTCTCACTAAACCAGGTAAGTTCTTAAGTATATGATGCTTATTTGCCTGTTGTTGACTATTTGAAATATTATAAACATGTAATGTATGTTTATCAGATAATACAGCCAATTTCGATCCACTTTGTGAAAATTCCATTAAATAAATCTCTGCTCGATCTAAACCTCTTCTAAATTCATACAAAAGACTGCATGTTTGTGTTGAATGAATTCTAATAATTGTCCCAGTTTCAGATGCTGACGCTAACATGGTTCCAGCTTTATTTAAAGCTAAACAACGTATTTTAGATTTATGTGCTTTTATTATAGAAACAAGATTTCTTTCTCTCCCACTTGATGATATATCCACAAGTTGTATTTGTCCAATGGCTCTAGCTGGGAATGCAAGTATTTGTAAATTTGAAGCTTGATCTTGATATGCCCCTGGAGAAAGGGCAGATATACCTAAAGGGTTATCAAATGTTTCATATTGAGCGACACTTTTTGGAGGTGAGCTAAACAAATGGATATAGATCTTATTATTCAAAACAACCACTATTCTAGTCCTTGAAAAGAAAACATTCAACACAGGACTATAAAAATTTAAATTCAATGCATCTTTTGTCTTTAGATCATCCCATATTATTGTCTTATTCAAGGGGAATCTAGGATTTTTACCACCACCAACTAGAGCTAGATAGTTGGTACGATTAAGCATACGAATTGACCCGATACCACCATTAGACCCAAACTCTCTTTTCACTTTGATATCCATCGGATCAGTATTATAAACTCTAAACCCATTCTCATATCCTACAGCGAAACAGCTTTGATCCTGATTGAACGAGGCACAGAGTAGCTTAGAACCCCCACTGCCACCGACATCGCTAATCTCTTTTCTCGTGTTCATTCTTACTTCTTTGTGCTAGTGGATTGAGAGTTTTGACACAACGTGGCTGCTTTTTTGTCACTGTTTTGATCTGATTGTTTATTCTTATCATGTCATAATTACTAGTACAAAATGTGAAATGTAAACAGTCGGTAGGCCCAGCACTGTGGTAGTTTTCAAGTGGATTGTAATTATAATTAATATTTAGTGAATTTAAGTACTTTATAATTACTATTAAGCACTTTTAATATCACATGGCACTTCAATTTTAAAATTTCCAGTCTCTTCAACCATTTTGTAACCAAATTCTCGGACTTCTTATCATCTTTTGCTCAAATTGGGAATATTTCCCAATTGAGCCATTTCCCGGGTTTTTAAAAAATATGACAAAAAAATTTAGACATGCTTTAGAAATTGAAAGAAGAACCATGTTATTGTTGTCTAGATCCCGCTTTAGCCTATAAAACCACACCACTAGAACTCTTCGTTGAACTTTTTGTACATATTAGACAGCTCAAGAAGAGAAACAGTTTTAGCAACACTATAGATTCCAAGAGACCAAAGCTAGAGGAAGATCACACAATGTCAGCCCAAGAAGAACAAAAAAAGGAAGAATTTTTCGCTCCAGTTGGTGAAGCTGCCCAAGAAATCAGTAATGAGAAAGAAGGAGCCGAATTTAACGCTGAAGGTATCCGTCAAACTGGTGCTCAAGATGCTGAGGGACATCCAGTGCAAGAGATTAAGTCACTTTGTATGAATTGTCATGAAGAAGGTATCACAAGACTTTTGCTTACAAGTATTCCATATTTTAGAGAAGTCATTATCGTTTCATTCAACTGTGAACATTGTGGGTTCAGTAATTCAGAAATCCAACCTGCGTCAAGTATTCAAGAAAAGGGGTCCAAATACATACTAAAGATTGAAAATAAAGAAGATTTCAACAGACAAGTTGTCAAGTCCGAAACTGCATCATGTAAATTTGTTGAATTAGATTTTGAAATTCCACCAAAAAGAGGTCAATTAACAAATGTTGAAGGTTTATTAACAGAAATGATTTCCGATTTACAAGCTGATCAAGAAGAAAGAAAAAAAATTGATGAAACTATTTATCAAAAAATTGAAGAATTCATACTGAAGGTTCAATCTACTTTGAATGGTGAAGAAGGTAAATTACCACTCACTTTTGAACTAGACGATCCAGCAGGAAACTCATGGATTGAATTTATTCCAAATGAAGCTGCTCATAAATGGTCACACTCTGAATATATCAGATCAGATGAACAAAATGTCTTGATAGGTATAATTACTCAAGATCAATTAGATGATATCCGTGCTAAAAGAGTTCAAGAATTAGCCAATAAGGATCGTAATCCAACATCTACAGGTTTCATCTCTGATCAAACTGATATTGAAAATTTCGAAAATGAAGTGCAAACTTTCGCTGCAACTTGTCCAACTTGTTATAAACCATGTGAAACTCATATGAAAGTTGTTAACATCCCACATTTCAAAGATGTTATCATCATGAGTACCGTTTGTCATGAATGTGGTTATAAATCCAATGAAGTTAAAACCGGTGGTGCTATCCCTGAAAAAGGTCGTCGTATCATTTTGAAAGTTGATGAATCTGATGATTTAGCCAGAGATATCTTAAAATCAGAAACATGTGGTTTAAGTATACCAGAATTAAATTTGGAATTAAATCCAGGTACTTTAGGTGGTCGTTTCACTACAATTGAAGGGTTATTAACTCAAGTTTATGAAGAATTACATGGTAGAATCTTTACACAAACTTCAGATTCTATGGATGAAACCGCTAAAACCCGTTGGGATGAATTTTTCACTCATTTAAAAGAAGCTATTGATGGTAAAAGAAAATTCACAGTCAAAATGGTTGATCCTTTAGCTGGATCTTACATTCAGAATGTTTATGCTCCAGATGATGATCCAAATATGACCATTGAAGATTTCGATAGAACTTTCGAACAAAATGAAGATTTGGGATTAAATGATATCGATGTTAATTAGATAATACCTGAATATCAATATTTATAAAGATTTTCGTGTAACTGCATTTATACAAACTGCAACTTAAACCTCTAAAAAATTTGAATATAAAATTAAACTCCTATACCTATAAAATGCGTCTCCCTGGAGATACTTCTGATTTTTCTGTTGGTGTATCAAGCTCGTCACTTTCACCTGTTCCTTCATCATCATCATCCTCACCATCAATTTCCTTTTCATCTAAATCGCTATGTAGCTGATTCGTTTCTTGAACTTTCGTTTTTCCTAAACTTGATTGCTGTTCATCATGAACTTCTCTCATTATTTCACCCCAGTCTGAACGACTCAATGTCTCGGAAAGATCCGAAATATTATCGTAAAGATTATTATCACCGTCAACGCTAAGTCTCTGTTTTGGTGGTGACCAGTATGAGTTATCAGTTGTGAATTGTGTGTCATCTGGCGTTAAAATTGGAGATGCAACAACGTCGTCAGGTATATCCAATGATCCAGCGATTGATCTTTCTTTTCTAGGTGTTTGTTCCTCTCTATATTTAAGGCTATCAAAATCCTTAGATTTTTGTTCACCAGCTTGTGCTTTATAAGCCTTTAAAGAGTCATTATCATTTTCTGTAACGACGATTGCTGGCGTCATGAACGGATTCGCTGGTGTTTTTGAGCGTAAGGAGTTACGTTCAAACGGATTATCACCAGTCATAGCCGATGAGGATGAGCTGAACATACTACTCGAGTATGGTGCCCGCCTAGAGTCATGTCTATGTTTGAATCTCCATCTGAAAGTAATCATTTCCAACACATTTAACTGTCTTCTTATCTCCAGTCGTTTGTCAACCTTCTTGGAAACCAATAGACGATCCATGAAATCACCTAGTGTTAAACAATTACTTTCCTCAAATCTTGAGTAAAGCGGAATCTGTAAAATTATTCTAGAAAATGCAATACCTGGTTCATCATTCAATTCCATATTCAATATAGCCTCTTCAATGAATCTCTCATAACCTTTTGTTCTTTCTCTCACTTTTTTCACATCCAACTGCCCCAAGGTCCGATTGATTTCTGCAAAATTAACGAAAACATCATAAGGGTCAGTTTGATTATCTGGATACTCAAACCATTTTTTCTTCAATTCTGGAATGGTCCAATTACCCTCGTAAATTTTGAACGAGAAATATCCATCCAATGATCTTAATAATGAACATAATTGTTCTGGTCTTATAAACCCTGTACCATGTGGATCAAATCTTTGCCACACTGTTTTAAACTTCCTGATCTCTTCCCTATTCAAACTCACTTTGGAACCATTGTCACTATAGACATAACTGAAATTCTCGAAAATTAACGAGATAAACATATTAACAAATATATACATGGATAGAATGTTCCAGATGATGAATAAGATGTAGGCGTAAGACTCACTCCCACAATCAGTAGAGCTAAAACCTTCACCTTTCGAGCAATACGGATAGCTCAAAGCGAAATCTCTCATTGTATAATTCCAGCCTTCACCGAAACTAGCACGGAATAATAAAAGTAATGACTTTGTAACAGTTCTTAAATTCAAATTAATTGATGTATCTGGACCCAATTTAGTCAAACCGAAAATTTGATTGAGAGCGATGGCAAAAACCAAAAATAAAATACCCCAAGTGAAGATCAATGATAACAACGATGGAATACTTGCTGATGCAATTTTCAAAAGATGACTCAATCTATTACTGGATGGAATCAAAACAGTGAATATACCAACCAAAAACAATTTGTTAATATTAGCGAATGTAGAACTTCTTGAAACAAAGAACGATGCAAACGATGTAGCAAAAGCCCCAAAAAACACGAAAAGCTGATAAATGTTCCACTTAACTTTGAAAAATGTTTTGAACCCCATAGCAGTCATTTTCATAAATATAAACATGAGAAAGATGGACGATGAACAAATGTATACAGCATATCTGAAATTATCTAAGCCAGGTGGGCTGGGATACATTTCCAACAGGATTGCCAATATATGAGTCCACAATACAATATGAAGTCCCGTGTTGACATATTCATTCCTTTCAACAGAATATTTGAAACAAAATTTTCTAAACTTGTTTAAATTCGTCATCTCTGGTCTTCTTCTAGGATGGTTTTGAGAAAGTAGCTTTTTGACCTCAAGCCAAGATTTCTGTTGCAGTGTCATAAAAGCACTCCCAGTGGTTTTGGAATAATTACTGATGATAACAGAAACAAACAAAGCTAACACGAAGATTATACCCAAGAAATTGAACATTATTATGAAAAAAGCATCACCAGGTGTTTCCCAAAATCCAGCAGGGGTACCAACCCCTGTACTGTTTACTATATTTGTTAAGAGATCAACCCACCCTTCCAATGACAAACATTCGAATAATGTCAACAGTGCAGTTGAAAATCTATTGAATTCCAACTGAGGTTCATCGTAAACTCGAGGTGACATAACTTGCCAATCAAATACTTCATTTGGAAATTCATCAAAGCAGTCATTTTTGCCATAATCACCATCGTTACATGTACCCAGTCTACCAGCGAATAGATTCAGCCCCCAAAGTGCAAAGGGGAATAACAATGTAAATGATAAGAAGGCAGCGTTCACAATCTTCCAGACCCCAACAATTAGCACTTTATGAAAAATATTCTTTGATGTATTACTGATCGTTAATAATCTCAGCGCCCTTAAAGCTTTTAACCCTCTCACAATTAGCGATAATGCTTCATCTCCTCTCCATATAGCAATGATGTTGATCCACAAAGATATAAGAACAATGAAATCTATAAAATTCCAAGAGCTCTGAAAGTACGCATTTGGAGTGAAAACCAAACCATCGGCTATAACTTTGATCAAGAATTCGATCAAGAATAAAATTGCAAAGGCAACTTCGAAATCGAAAGTCCAATTCCATGTCTGATTAGAAAAATCATATTTTTTCTTGTATAAGGGAGTGCTATAGCATGCAATTACCACAACAGCCATAGTACTAACCGATATAAGTGTCAAAAAAATACCTTGAAGATATTTATTTGGTTCCACACCGTCGTAACGTTTTCCGACACTTGGCGCTGTGATCTTCTGACAAAGCTTTCTCAAAGGTTGATCAGGGGACAGAATGTAAAACGCACTGTTGAAACCAGGATTCTCTTGCAGAAATTTAACTCTTGCCTCAATCGTCTTATTTGTCTCCAACTCAAAGGTTTTGGGAAGTAGTGCGTAGTCACCGTCGCCTGTCAAGAAATTTTGCTTCTTCTTATAAAATGGATTTTCTCCCGCTTTTGAAGTCCAAAATAACGAGATGATAATGGTCTTGATCCACGTAAACTGTAGCAGCCTATGATAATGAACAGAAAGAAAACGGCCAATTCTTGATTTTGGGAGCTCCCGAACTTGACTATTGTTCTTTTCGTCCTCGATCTCATCTTTCAAAAATTCTTGAATTGCGACACCATTCAACAAAAGGTTCATTACTTGTTGTTGATTATCTTCTTCCTTATCAATCTTAAAAAGTTTGGCTTTGAATTCTGACAAAAAAGTCTTCTCGGCAAAGCTTTTCACTTTATTTGGGAAATCAACCAGCACAAACTTTCTGACCTGCTCTTTTCTTTTCTCTCTTTCTGATACTTCTAAACTATCTGCAATAATAGCAATAAAGATGTTCAAAATAACCGAGTTGGAAAGCAAGAACCATCCTGTGATCAAGATAGCACCAAAAGCACCTGCAGATTTGTTTGGAGCATATTCAGTCATTCTGTAAAGAATATCGGTCCAATTCTCAGTAGAAGTGATGGTATATAATGCAACAAATGTATTTGGAAGATTTTGTAGCGAAAACGCTTCATCTTCTAAATCATCTTGTGGCACAAAACCCTCAAAATATCTGGAAAAGATGATACTTGATAAAAATAACAGCAAGAAGTAAAACAATGCCAGATTAAGAATGATGGAAATGGTACTCCAAACTTGGGCCCACAACTTTCTTGCAAATTTGAACATCAAGATAACTCTATAGAACCTGATGATTTGAAATGCACGCATCCAGTCATAACCACGTCCCAACTTCTCATGTACAACCGGAATTATCATGACTGATGTTATAATTGCTAATGCAATATCGACCATGTTTCTTCTCTTTTTGAACATAGTCTTGTAATTAGGATGATACAAGAAGAATCTAACAAACATTTCAACCAGCAGTATCAAAGTCACAATACATTCCCCCTGATAAGCCCTGTATAAATCAGATTTTGATTTTTGAGACGTAGTAGTTGCCTGTGATATCAAGCCTGCAAAAATTACAGCTTCAAATATCCATTTTATTTTCAGATAAATCTTTGAAGCCAATCTGTCAGGCAAATTCCACTGTAGGTCAAAATCTGTCATATTTTTATCCTCTTTTTGTTTCTTTTTGTTCTCTTTGTCTCTTGTTGCTTTGAATGAAGCACTAATAACAGCAATTAAAAGATTGATCATCCATAAGAACAAGAAAAATATACCAAAGATGTAGAACAGTGAAGCTGCCATGGTATCCGTGTTCATAACATCGTACATAATATCAGTGAAAGTATTGGCACTCATAATGACAAAAACCATTTCAAGGGAGTATAAAATATTATCAAAACCGATAGTACCACCATGTGGGTTTTGCCCTGTGACACATTTAGAGTTCACCGGACACAAAAATCCTTTATGATAATCGACCATGAAGTTCCCACCTTCATCAACAAATGGCATTTTCTTCAAGGTTCCAGGCTCTAAGTACCCACCACAGAATTGATCCGAGTTATTGAAAGTTTCAGTCGGATCACTAGGATTTGTCCAGACACAGGTTCTTCTTAACGAAGATTTAAAACTTTGAACACCAATAATTGCGAATAAAACCCAAAAGTATAATAAGAACAAACACATGTCAAATAGCTGAGGTGCACCATTCTTTATGCTCTTCAAAATCAAAGAAATTCTATCGGTGATGTCAACCAATCTCAAAATTCTTAAGCACGATAAAGCTCTGAAAATAGGAATACCTCTTGTAGCGGTAAATCTATTGATACTGAAGAAAAAATCAAGCCAAAAGAAAAAAGTCGAGACAAAATCCAGTCTGTGCCAGCTGTTTCTCAGGAATGCTCTTTGAATAGGGATATCTTTTGATATGTTATTTTTGAATGTAACAGAATGCTTTAACGCAGGTTTGGTGTTGAGATCCAGTTCTGAACGATCTCCTATACCAAAAATAAAACTCTTAATTTTATCGAGCCTTAAAATCTCACTTAATGGCGTGTAATCCTTGTCCAAAGCTTTGAACATTTCAGAGTCATCCCATAGGCCAAATGCGATTATTTTGCTGACGATTTCTGCTGTATATACAATGTTGATTGCAAAAACCACCCAATCAGCCCAGTTTAGCCCATATGCAACATAACCATGGAGCTTGTATGGATTCCATTGACGGTATGACAGAAGGGCAGTTTGAAGAAGTACCATGAATCTCATTAGATGATAAGGCCAAGTATGTAACAATATTTTTGCCAATCTCAGTCTAAATGGACTAGTCGGCTCAAAAAACCTTATCGATTTGCCGTACAGAACCAACTGCTCATTTGTCCCGACTGATACACCTAGTCCTTCCAATGAATAAAGGTCATTGTCGTCATCAATCATTTCCAATCCTGAAGGGACTGGCGACGGTGGAGCCTTCTGATATGTTGTCTGTCTTATTATATCCGGTCGCCTCACGCTTTTAAGCCTAGATGTGAATTCTTGATACACGTCTTCTATTGTCTTGGATGGTGAATGTGGAGATGATGGCTGAGGTGAGGGAGACACCGGTCTCAAATTTGTATTGGAAATATAACTAACGTCATCAGCAAAAGCGACACCTTTGTTCTGTTGCGTTGTAGGTTCGGGCGTCACTTGTTTACTGGGTATCTCTAGCATCTCTATACCGTCATCTGAAGGGTTACCTTGTGATATTGATGAAGCTCTAGATGTACCTTTTTGAACAACGGGTAGCCATGAACCTTCGTGAGTTGGCGTACCTAACGCAGATGCCAAATCAGCTTTCAAATCATCAATTCCATTCTCTGTAAGTTCATTCATGAAAGAGACATCAGATTTATCACTAGGATCCTCCTCCATACTAAGTCTTTTAGCCGTGCTTGTTATTCTCTGTAGCGGACTGGATTTCGGGTTCAAAAGATGTGATGATCTATCAGAACTCACAGATCTTCTTCTTCTATGTGAAACTTTAGAGATAAATGAATTCGAAGGCGAAGAAGCCCTTGAATTTGGATATAGTAGTGGACTTGTTGGTGCATCCTGGAAATCCACTGATATGAGGTCACTTGACTGCACCGTTTCTATATCACTATTGAAAGGATCCACCGGTGGATCTAATCGTAGAGGACTTCTGCCCCTTTGATCCAAGCTCTGGGTATCATCGTCACCGTCTGTACTAATCAAAAATGAAGGAACATCTTTGCCACGAGCCATGATTTCTCAATGGGAGAAATTCTATTTTGTGGATCAATTTCCACCTGTCAACCGGTATTATCTAATTATGATCAACAGATTGCCTTCAAATGCAGCTAAAATATGGTTTTAAAGGCTTTGGGAAAATGAGTTTTTCGAGTTTAGCAACGTCAGTTGTTTACCGCAGCTAGTTAAAGTGGGTATTAGCAAAAAAAATGTGCGTTTCAGCGACAACAAGTGCTGTTTGATCGTTAACGGGGAGCTGATGATCTGTCTGTTTTTGTACTAAATTTACACAAAGTAGGCTTAAAATGAAATCAAAAGGCCCAGTCGCGGAACAGAATCGCGAGCAATGACAGTGACACGTAAATCTGGCAGATTGTTTTTGGGCTTTGGTGATTTACTGAGAAAGTCAGCTAAAATCAACAACGGTAATCAGGACTGTTCTTCAAAGAATGAACCAATAGTCGAGCTGCAAAAAACCGAACTAGTAAACCTGAATATTTTTTGATAACCGTGATGACTACGCAAATTTTTTGGCCGTCGGATCTGCTACGAATAGAGGAATACGAATCTGTCAATACCATAGCGCTAGGACACAAGGTTGACTCAAAAGTCTTGGTAGTCGTTGCAACTGTGCATTATAATGAGTTGAGTGAGCTTGTGGATGGTGGTATAGTGTCAATTGGTGGAAAAGAAAATGACGTTAATTGCAACACCGGTCCACTGTTAATAGTTTGTGTCATTGGAGAGGCGCCATGGTGGAAGGGACTCAAACTTCAGATACAGGACAAACAATTGTGCGAAAAATCTTCAAGAGTCATCTCATTTGACCCTCCAAATCCAACAATGATGCAATTTTTCTCAGTCAAGCCGATTTCAGTGACATTACCTGAGCATGATATGTTATTGAACTCGAAAAATGGTCTAATACAAGGGATTCAAAAGCGCACTTCTAAACGAGACTACTCTACACAGGAAATAAGCTTCCAAAGAGCTATCAAATGTCTGAATAGCTGCTGGAAAGATAGAAAAGTCTTGTTGAGAAAATTCCCACTAATTCAACGGAATTGGGAAAATGCGCATGCCTGGAAGATGAGACTCCAGAAATGTTATGAACTGATATTCGTAATCCTCAATCTATCCAGAGGTCTACCTTGGAAAGTACCCATTAAAAATGCACTTATACAAGCAATTCTTGCCATAAGGAGCTTCATGATGATGGTTATACGACTACTAAATGGGAGGTTAAGTCCAAATTTTCTGAGCCTTGTTGAATTATCAGCTACTGCACAACAAATCGACTTACGATTACAACAATTTTGTTATGCCCCAATTCAATATGTTAGAATCAAAAGAAAAGTTCGATGGTCAGTTTCTAGTCTACGGGATTTCCAGAACCCAGCGGAGAATAGTTTACCAATAGAACAATACCCAGAATATATTCGTTTTTACAATACTCTGTGGTTGGTGATCAATGATGTCACATTGGGGGTAAGTATTGGCGCTTTTCTATTAGACAATCAATCATTTTTAGTGGATGCCTTTGACAAGTTTGTGATGACGAAATTCTTATATGTTGATTTGACAAAGATAAGTATATGGTTGATGAATTCTCCAGGTGGTATAAAACTAAACACTGCATTATCTTCGTTTTTAAGTGAACTATTCACTTGGATGTTAGAATTTTGGAAAGTCACAATGGAATATACAGTTCAGCCAAGATTATCCACTATTTTTTACCTTATTGCACTGAGTTCAACTTTCGGTGCTACGCTATCGATAGCTATTTTTGCAGATTTTTTATCCATCATCACACTCCATATCTATTGTTTCTACTATGCATCAGCTAGAATCTTCAACTGGCAACTAGGTATTTTGCAGAGTTTATTCAACTTATTTTGTGGAAGAAAAAGAAATGTCTTAAGAAACAGAATCGATTCAAACGATTACGATTTAGATCAATTGTTATTGGGGACCTTATTGTTCACAGTGTTGTTTTTCTTACTACCAACTGTTATTGCATTTTACATTACATTCACTATAGCTAGTGTCCTCATCATTGTCTTGATCAGCTCACTTGAACTTACAATGTCATGTTTGAATCATTTCCCTATTTTTGTCATTCTATTGAGCATCAAAGATCACAGAAGAACACCAGGTGGTATAACTTTTAAGCAGGACAAAAGTTATTTGAAAATTGAAAGTAAACCTTTAAGGATTGGAAGAATGTTTGGACCTTTGCAAAATGTGCTTAAGAAATTGAGAAATTTCTATCTTTCGCCAAAGACTCTTAAAAATGTCTTGACAGGACATCCGATCAACGTGAAAAGAAACAGATTCTATAAACTGCTGTATTCAGCACTTCCAGCTGAACCAATAGATAATTCAGAAGTCCTCAGAGCTATAACATGATACGGCAAAAAAATAACTTTTAATGTTTATACAGTACAATTCACGACTCTACATGGTTATAATTTAGTAATTGACCATAAACTCATTATGCTAAATCCCGACTCTATTTACAAATTGATATATTTCGTACCGACTCTATTTCTTCTTGTTCCCACTTGATGCTTCTCTCTTTTTCTTTGGTGCACCTTTACCTCTACGTTTACGAGATTGATTAATCTTCAATCTGTAATACTCATCTGGATCTGGGAACACCGCCTCAGGGTACATACCACGCAAATTTTTCAATGTGATTATATCTGGGTTACCATAATATGTCTTGACTGTTGGACCTTTTAATGGTGATGATAGAATTTTAGAACCTGTACGGATGTTTGTTGGATTGAAATTTTCGTTGAAAACTTTGCATCTGACTTTCAGAAGCTCAAGCAATCTTGCTTTGTTAGGTATTAGACTCATTATAGGATCTGTGGTTGATGACGAAAAATGCAAAATGAGAGACCTGCCTTATCCAAATAACACAAATTTACATTTCATGTTAATCGATATTGATTTTTTCAGCGAAAGGAAGATCTAAAAAAACGAATTCGCGGAATCAATGGGTTACATAATCAGTATAACGTATAACCTATAACCCTTAAAATTAGTGTTAAGACTTAAGACTTATAATTTCTTTCTATATATTGATGTCAATAGCAGTTTTGGAGTGGTTATAAGCTATAAGTAGAAAGAGTAAATAATTATACCCATTACAAGCGCTTGTCAATCTAGAATCTAAGCTTACATATAGAAATCCCATATTTCAAGACCCTTCTATTAAACCGTTAGACAAGTAATATGTAGTATACGATAAATAAACACAGTGATATTTTTTTATTTTTTTTTCAGAAACTTTAATTTATAGAAAACGATAAACAAGAATAAATTTTACATTAGATTATATGTTTTTTATAAAGTGATTACCAAGCAGCTTGAGCGGTACCTTCAGTAGCAGCCCAGTCAGCGTTAGCTTCAGCA
>JAKTWT010000180.1:0-35427 GCA_030582155.1 Hansenula lynferdii | reverse complement strand
CCATCAATTGATCTTTAGATATCTTGGGGTACGTGATGGGCATTGAACACCATAATAAGCAAATGTTCAGCAAGGAATCCAAAGAGAGTCTCGAAAGGATTCTTGCTATTATCGATGGTGCCCTCTTTGGGACGAATGAGTTTTTCAAAGCAGAGGGCATGGTTTGGGTGGTGTCTATTGATATTATATATGATTTGTTGATGTTAGACGAGATTTATTTGTTTACTTTTCAAGCACGGATTTCGGTGGAATTATTTCAATTTCCTAATCGGGAAAGTATACGTTTGCGTCTCAGAATTTTCTAGAAAGTGATGCGTTGTTTAACTCAAACAACTATAAAATGTTTTATTCATTACTTTATTTTTTCTAGATTTACTCCATAGTCTATAGACTCATCTATATCATGTCTCGTGCGTCCCTTACCAATATCTGAAATATGATTGGAAAACTAAAATGGATTACATAATTAGTTAGGTAATAAACTAGTACTTTAATTAGTTAGATATATATAAGAACTTGAAAATCAGCTCAATCATGAAACAGCTCAAGTCAGTTACTACAGTCATGTCTGACATCGAGCATTTAAGCGGTTGTTGTGTCAAATAAATATATAAATTATAAGCAATTAGTAATTAATTAACGTATAGCAACATGGTAATAGGTAATAGGTAATAGCCAACAAAAAAACCATGAATATAGAGCCCTATGAGAAATAGTCATGCATAAATACCTTCTCATCGAACGAACGTAAAAAATCACCAGTAGCTCTACTCAAATCTTTTGCATACCCTGGCTCATGTCTTTCATCGTCACTTAAATTCTTTGGAATATTTTTGGGATAAAAAAAGCAGCATGCAAAATCGAAAAATTGCACCCGCTCTAATTTCTCCTCATTGATTAACACATTACTTTCCTGTACATTATCATAACCAAACCTCAATTCTGAATGTGATAAATAGAGTTGGTGTTTCCCCAGTTTTTTAAACTTTTCTCTGTCTTTAACAAATTTTGGTGATTTCCCTTCGAGTTTTTCCAAAACCAAACAATACTTATACTTTATACTAATTCTTTGAAAATGCCGCAAATATCAACTTTGGTGCAAATATCTCCAGTCCATCTTGAGTTTAATGAGCTTCGTACTAAATTTCTCAATTTTTTTATTATAAGCTCTCTGCACTTCATCAGCAGAATAATTATCATTAACATTGTATTTGGATCGAGTTGTGATAATTTCTCAAGATGCTTTTCAGCATCCAAAACCCCATCATTAATCATTCTCATAAGATTAGGTCGTTTGATTGTACACACGACTGATTCAGAGTATTTAGCATCGCTTCGCTTTATTTTCTCAAAGTAACCTGGTGTTCCATAATTCAGACTAGTTTCATCAAAACATTCGTGCTCACTGTCATCTTCAATTATAAAAGAGTCCAGATCATCTGGCTTTTTCCAGTCCGCAGTTGTGTCTTCATTAGTTGAAATGTTGGCATTTCTGCTCGACATACGGCTAATAAGAGCTGTGATGTCTGATTGAGTCGATTTCTCAGCTGTAGAATTCTTATGATTTTGTAGCACAATTGACAATAGAAATAACAAAGATGAAGTAAAGTGTGAAGATAATTGATTATGAAGCTTATATCCATTCGTAATTCCCGTGTAAACATCGCCAGCTGACCAAGAAAAATCATCATGTTTGTCTCCAGCTTTGGCTTTTTTCCGTCGAGCATTATAGATTATAGTCGATACATTCAGGTATTCCTTTGGTGGAACAGAAATTAAAGAGAATGTGTACCCATCTGTCAAGATCCCATTACTCAATTGTGTTGAATACATCTCCACAAGACGCTCCTTAACACATTTCAAAGCGAATTTTGATTTCAGTTTCAAATACAGTGGTGGTATCTTGATATCAACCGTGAGAACAGAGTATGCAAATGACTTCTCTTTTGGCAGCGAAATACTTGGAACGACTGAGTAGTGTTTGCTCTTTTGCTCTGGTAATGTAAAACTAAAAGGCTCTTCTAGCAAGCGAGAAAACTCATCATTTGAATGGGATTGATCAATGTAGCTCCAAAATCGGATAATACCTTCAAATGCAGGAAGTAACTCGGATGTGATTCCAAGATGATCAGGTTTCCATCAAGCACAAAGAAATCTGAGACTGACTCACTGTACACCATGATCATGTGATTCACGTAGATCCAGAGACTGAGTATTGTCACTCATAAAAGTGATCAAAATTGAGATATTATTTATACTGTAATTGACACGAAATCTGTCAATCTTCATTTACTATTGAGCACTTATTTTTTAATTTCAGGATAAACTATTTTATCTAACTGGAGCAAAACGTTCATGAGCTCATACAAATAACGTGGCTGTCTATTTGGTACAATGTTGGATATCAAATTGTTCTTCGACAGATACCAGAAACGAGTAATCACCAACTCATTAGTGGAATTTGGGAAGCTGGATGTCACATTATGCAGTGATTTCAATCTGATATTTGGTAACATCTTTGGTGACATATTAGAAGAGTATGCGGTCGGTGAAGAGTCTCTTGATTTAAGTGCAATTAAACACAGCAATGATTTTATCTACGGGTACTTGGAAAAGGTCAATCTTGAGCTTAAAATCTTACTTCCCAAGTTGAGAACAAATGAAATCCCAGTGTCGGATGGCAAAAAGTACTTGTGTCTTTATAAGCTCTTGTTCATCTGTCCTTATACATTTCATGACAAGGACTGGAAAACTAATAAAGTGGTGACACAAGCCAGTTCTGTTAGGACTGTAGGGCGTCTTACCAAGAAGGACCCGCTTTTGGACTTGATTATAGATGATTACAATGTCAGTGATGGGTCTACAGATAATTTGGAGAATTTTATGGTGCTTTTGAAAAAGAACATTGTCGAATTTGAAGAGAAAGCCAATGACTATTTATGGCAAGATGGTAATGTCATACAGTCTTTGGAGGTTATAGAAGATTGCATAGACAAGTTGTCAAAATTATACTCGAGATTCAATAATGATGATGACTTTTCAAAGTTGACTGAAAGCGAAATTGAATTTGGAATTTCCATGTCTATAATTGAAGGTGTTGTCAAGCTTTGGAGTCACATATACCGGTCGAATGCTGATGGTAAGGTGGGAACAAGACACCAATTATTGTTACCATACAGACTACCAGAGCCTCAAAACCACACACAATATAAATCAATTCCAGATATTCTAATTTCTGGGGAAAATATTCAAGAGGATTCACATTTATCCACAGAAGTGAAGAGACCTCCATTAAGGTTCTCAGTGAGTTCAAAGCCAGCATTAAAGATCACAAAACGATGTCTCAAGCAGATGTATGCTACAAGATCAAATGTGGGTATCTTGACAGATGGTTACACTTTTACAATCATTGCTGTACCAGCTGCAAATGAACTAAATCCTAGTGTTATTACTAATCGAAAAAATATTCGAAGATTCAAGTCAAAGTTAATGATCATTTCATTATTCACGGGTAAATTTTATGCTGGATTTTCAAACGAAAACAATAGAATTGAGCTACAGAATCAATTATCAACATTTTCATCTCCAGGATTACTTTATCTTTCATTATTGTGCGAAATTCAAAAGAGTCTTCACGTTAAGCTAGAATGCTTAAATATTTACAAATTAATAGCTGCAATGTCTGGTGATCGTTCTCGTGTGGAATCTGAGGGACGATCAACATCTTCAAGGGATACTGGATCCTCGAAGAGGTCTAGACCAGATGATGAAGTCGATTCTCGACGCTCAACAAGATCGAGTCGGCCAGAGTCACGGACTTCGACGGATCCAACAACAGGTTCAGCCCCTGGACCTTTGGTGGACATTCCTGAAGACCAAAAAGGAAAACACAATCACTTAGTTGATCCACCCATGCATAATTATTATGGGTCAGGAGTTGAATTTGTTGACGATTTTGGTCTGGAAGAAGATGATGATTTTGAAGAAGGTGATGATTTCGATCAAGAAAGAGCTGATGCTTTTGCAGCGTTTGAAGATGATTTCCACACCAAGTTCCGCAAGCCAGGTTATTTTAACCGTATCCTCTCAGATGTGGTCAGGTTAGACACTATTTCAGTTGTTTGTACCATCACGGCGGCCAATCTCATAAGAATGATTGAAGATGGTGCATTAGATGATAAGAAACATCTCGAGAAATTGTCTGAGTTTGATCAAGACACAATATTTGTATTCAAGTGCACAGCTGACGATGATATCAGAGCTCGATATTATGGTAATGAAAGGCGTATTTATTATAGAATTGAAGAGTTTAACAAGAGTCAAAAGTTGAGAAACGAATTGGAATTTTATGCTCCAAAGATGTTTTTCAATGGATCCTCAAAAGTGTACGGGCATTACTTAATTTTGGAAGCACTAGATGGAAGTTTACCAAAGTTTGTTGATGAGCAAAACAAGGAGGAATTCAAAAAATTGGCTGAATCCCAGTTAAATCTTCTACATTATAAAATGGGTATACTTCACGACGATCTAAATGAGCAAAATGTGCTTGTTGATGAAGCTCGTAAGAGGGTTCAAATAATTGATTTTCAAACGGCTGACTTTGTTGGTGTTCCTATGGAAGATCCAGCTGCTGGTGAATGGTCTCATGGAATTAAGTTTGAGTTTGATGAAGAGATGGAGTTTTTATTGGGTCGTTTCATATGCTTTATTTTAGGGGTCCAGCATTCTAAGCTGGATCTACTGCAAAACTTGGCTAACAAGATGTGCTTGATGTTTTTATTACCTGTAGATATCTCTTGTTGTATGATATGTGATCAGCCATCAATTGTAATTTAGTTCTTATATAATTACCTGCAAAATCAAAGGGTTTGAATTCGCAAATTTCTAAATCCATTGACAAATATTTAGTATACATGTTGTTTATATTTAAATTTCCTATTTAAAGTTATAAAGTGAATCCCGAATGATGGTAAATATGGTTTTACCCATTTACCTTGAATGAATGTTAAAAGATGACCGCTTTTTATAAAAAAGAAAGTGAAGAAATGGTATATGGTATAGAAATATAATAATGCAAACCCAAAAGATCCCCCAGTGAATCAAATGTTATGAAGAAAATTTATCTGATTTTATGATCTTAATTTTTCAAAATCAAAATCATCACTATAATTATCATCATTATGAAGTGTTGTATCGTTTAATGTAGCTTCATCCGGATTTACCACTCTTAAAGTCTTTTGATGTCTTTCATCTGGTAAACTTCCATTACTTAATCTTTTTCTACCATATGCATCACCAGGGATTGGAGTTGGTTGATCAAATCCATCAAATGAATTTTGTGAAGATGAACTTAATCCACCTTTATTTGTTTGATTTGGATAAAATGACATATCATTATGAATTGGTGTGGAATTATTTTGTTTCTCCATATATTCTTCATCTTCTTCAGATGAACGACGTGAACGTATGAAGAAAAACACACATAGGGCAATTATAAAGAGGACACCTAATGCAACACCAACGGCAATACCTGCAATAGCACCTTTACTTAAACCAGATTTATCCTTTGAAGAATTATCTGAATCTTTTGAGCCGGAACTAGAGGATGAGGATGGTGATGATGAGCTCTCTGATGATTGTGAAGCCTCTGAAGCTTGTGCAGCTTTTGATGCACTAGCGGTTTGATATGAAGTTACCACTGTGTTTGATTGAGAAATTATTGATGTAATCACAGAGACTTGTGTTGAAGCCTTCGATGTGGTTGATTGGGAAGTGGTTGAACTTGAAGTTGTTGTAGATGATGAAGTGGTAGATGATGTGGTTGAAGTGGAGGAGGTTGAAGTGGAACTAGAAGTGGAACTTGAGCTTTTACTTGAACTTGAACTTGTTGATGAAGTTGTAGTTGGACTTGTAGAACTTGAAGAGCTTGTTGAAGTGGAACTGGTACTTGTCGAGCTCTCTTCAGTTGATGAAGTTTCACTCGAAGTGGTTGTACTTGATTGCTCAGTGGAGTTAGTATTATCCTCACTTGAACTTTTTGAATCATCGTCACTTGTATCTTCTTCACCATTTGTATAAACCGTAAGCGAATTGCTACCACCACATTTTTCTGATGGGTAACCTGAGCACGAAGTATCACATCCGTCAGTGGTCTTTAAACTGGAAGGTAAAGAATTCCCACAATAACAGTATTTCCCATTATATAAAGCAACAACGGAATAACCTGAACATGATTCTTCACAATGAGACGACGACTGCCATGTGTATTGACCCTTGCTCGACAGCACTGATTGGAGGTCATCCATCGCGTAGCACCCGGCTTCTGAATACCCATCAGCCATGGCTCTGGCTGATAGAAGAGCTATCAAGGATATTATCTGTGATCTCATGGCTATGAATAGATCTGGATCAAGGTATAAAAAAAATCAAGCGAAAAAAGAGTGTGAGATATCAGACCAGCAGCAGCCAGTAAAGCGAGTGGAACCAGCGTGTTAACGATAGTGGAGCGGTGGATAGCCAGTTGACTGATTGGAAATGGTTGTTGATTATTGATTAAAACGTTGACTTGTTTTGTTTTTTGGCTTCTCAATTTTTTTGTTTTGATTTGGTAAAAGTTCTAGACCTTTTTTCCAGCCCTCGGAACTCGCCTCGTTTCAGCCGGAAGTATGTCCAGGCACAACCGAGAAATTGGAATGCCATTCCAGCTCGAAACAGGCACAACTAAGATCTGGTGGATCTGGTGGATCTGTGTATGGGCTTGAGGGTTTTATTGTATAACTGAAGTATTTAACTAGTCATTGGCCGTTTTGAGTTTTGAGCTTGTAGGCTATAAAGGATCTCTGATATGTCTGATCACCAGCTCATCGATCGCCTGGCCATTCTAGCTGCACACGCGAGTGAAGCGAGGCAAGCCGAAACCAGGACGCGTCTTACATAAAAGGTACACAAATATTTGCTTTATACATTCTCATAATCTTCTAAAAACTCATTGAGGAACCTGTTGAATTGGATCCCACTCTGCTTGAATTTCGTGTCGTCTCTATTGAAAAAGCTGCGCAATTGGTTATTAACCACTCTCTTCACTCGAAGAATTTCATCTTCATCTATAACAAAATTATTTACAACTGGAGTTGATGATCTAGATTTTTGCACTTTATTGTCTTTGATTCTTAATTTCATCATTGCAACAATTTCCACATCTGTGTAAAATTTATTAGAAACTTGTTCATCATATGGGAATAAATTCCCATTCAACCCTAAATTTGTAGTCTTAATCTGATTTAAATCTCCTCCAAATTTAACATAATATTTCAAATACTTCTCCATTAATTTTTCATCGTTAAATTGTTTCCCCATTTGTGATTCATCAATCTCATCAGTCCAGGGCATTAATCCAGAATTTTCAAAACATTGAACAACACACATTCTATAATCTCTTTCCAATTTGGACCAACACCATGATATAATCTCAAAAAATTCTTGTATAGTTATAGATTCTTCAGAATTTTCACTATAAATCTGCCAAACTTTAACTTTGATCAACATTTTGAAAACTTGTAAAAAACCTAAATATAAAGGTTGATATTCAACATGTTGTAATCTTCCATGTCCAACATATGTAAATTGTGTTTGTAAACCTGGATTAAACCATATAATTTCAATATTTTTAAATTGGGTATAATCAAGAATATGTCCATTTAAACAATCCAAAATTAAATAAACTTTATGATCTAATAAATCATCCCAATTATGTAACCATTCGTTAAAAATATCATTATTAATCATACCTAATGAATCTTGATAATAACCCGGGCCTTGCACTTTAATAGATTGATTTATAACCAAAGGTTGTGGCCAATCTGTCCCATTAGCATTAACAAGTACACCAATACAAAGTTTAATTGAATGTCTTGAATTAATACCATCAGTGATGAAAAATTCATCAAATTGATAAATATCTTTGGGTTTTAATCCTTTAAGTTTATTTTGAATCCTTGCTCTTTCATAACTTAAACTTGAATTTTTTTCAAGTGATTGTTTTAAATCAATAAACCTAGTCAATATTTCTTTTCTTGCCTTATGTTTCTGTTTAAAATGATAACACCATCCATTAGATTTGGCTATTTGATCTTCACCACTATCACATAATTGAGCAAATATTCTAAATTGATCAATTAATTCCCTTTCCGTAATACCACGATTCATCAAATTTAATTGTTCATACCAAAATTCTAAACATTTATCAACAAGAAAATTTTTCAATACAGGTTTAACTTTATACTGATTTCTATTGGTAATATTAATCTGTTTATATGTGGTTCTTATATTATCCTCATCTTTTAACCATCTATTAAAACTTGATTTAGTTATACTAAAATTCCCCAAATTTTGGAAATATTTAACAGTATAAAGTTGTGATTTTGTACCATGGTTATAATACCAATCCAATGTTTCTAATTTTTGTTCCACAGTGGCACGAGGTAATTTCCCACTATGCTCATTGACATCATTAGATCCAATATCTAAGAAATCCATACCTTTTAAGCTTCCCCCTTTGATACTGAGATTTTCAAACGGTTAATAGTTCAAAAAAAATTTCTCACCAAAAAATAAACAAAACACAAAACCCGCGAAAACAACAATTATTACCTAATCAAAACTTGATAGCTTTACCGTTAATATCTTTTTCATTTTCATTTAATTGTTGATTTAAATATGGATTATTAGTTGCTGGTGTTCTAGTGATTCTTGGTGATGGTGAGAAAAGATTGACATAATCATTCATATTAAAACCAGGTGTTTTCATGTTTATTAAATTCCCACTTGTTAAATTTGTTGCTAATGGACGTTTTGGAGTATTTGGTGTTGCAAATTTATGACTTAAATTTTGTTGTAATTTACTATTTGATGAAGGATTTGATGATAATTGTTGGTTAATGGAACGTGATGGAGTTGATGGGTAATTCTTATATTGTACAGGAGATGGTGATGTTGCTAAAAACATTAATAAATCTGCACCTTCATCATGATTACCTGATCTTTTAGGTGTAGAAAGTAAACCATTTTGTGTACTTGTTGTTGTTGTTTGTTGAGCTCTTGGAGGTGATGAAAAATTAGGTTGTGTTTTGTTTGTAGAGTTTGTATTATAGATATCAGTGTTTAAAGTAATTTTCTGTTGTGGTGGAGTTTTAGGGATTATTGGAATTTGAAATTCTTCGTATAATGGTGAAGAAGGAGGTAAATTTGTATTATGATAATTTTTGACTGGTGAATTTTCATCTTCAGTCTTGTATGCATCGATAGACTCAGCTGATTTCTTAGATTTTAATGATTTTTGAGGTGTCTTAGATACACCAGAATTTGTTGAATTTGGTAAACTTGTTGAAAGTGACTTCTCTTTCAATTTAGATTTTAAATTAGTCTTTGACAACCTAGATTTTAGTTGTCTTGTAATTCTTGTGAGCTCTGCTCTTTTCAAAATACTCTCGGCTGCTATGTCTTCTTGTTTGTTCATTATCCTCTTAATCCTATGCTCTTTATCAATTAAAAGATATAAAAACCCTTTCCAAAAGGTTCATTTTCTTGTTTCAAAATAGCAAAATTTAACTTTTCGCGCATTTTTTAAATTTGACGCGTTTAATTTAAAAAAACTGCCCAAAATGGAAGCCGAAAACTCCGACGGCTGCATTCCCCGATTCGGTGCAAAGTCCGGTATCCCCATAGATAACTATTAACCACAGTTGTTGATAAAGGAATGTTTTGAGCATTTTCCAACTTTAACTAGTTCTCTTTATCAAGACAATCACAATGACATTTAGTCCAGAAAAGTATTTCAACAGCACAAAGATCCAATCCTCGGATTTTTATAGTCCCTTACCACCACCACCAAATCCAGTTCATCCTGAACCTTTAAACTTATCAGGAGGTCGTCCTAATAAGGGGTTTTATCCTTTAAAATCCATTAAATTAGATGTCAGATCTGGTCCTTTTAATGATAAGAGTGAAGAAGTTGTTATCCCCTTAGAAAGTGATGAATCAGGATTAGATATCAAAGATGGTTTACAATATGCTCCAGGTCAAGGTCATGAATCATTGTTAAACATTACCAAAGAGATTGGTAAATTCCATGCTCCTGGGTTTTATAACTCACAATTTGACTCATTGATCACTTCAGGATCGGGTGATTCTTTGCATAAAGTACTTCAGGGGTTATTAGAACCAGGTGATACCGTTCTTGTTGAGTCTTATACATATACCCCTATTTTCGCTACATTTAAAATTAATGGTGGGATAATGATTCCTTGGGACGTTGAGTTCCCTGATGAACAAGGGCATGATCATTTTAATTTAAAAAAACTTGAGAATTTATTAGAAAATTGGAGTACAGGTCCTTATAAAGATTTGAAATTCCCAAGATTTTTATTCACTGTACCTTGTCAAAATCCATCAGGTTTATTAACATCATTTAAACAAATCCAATCAATCATTACAATTGTTGAAAAATACAATCTTTTAATTATTGAAGACGATCCAGATGGATTCATTCGTCATCTTCAATCCCCAGATTTCTTAAACTATACAAAATCTTTACATAATTCATCATATTTATCAACATTATCACCAAGAGTCCTTCATTTAGGTACATTTTCCAAAACAATTGCACCAGGTATTAGACTTGGTTATATTTTGGCACATACTGATTTTATCAAAAGATTCACAGAGATTTCCAAGACAATAACAAAAGCACCTTCGGGACTTTCTCAAATTGTCATTTCACAGTTGATTACACATTGGGGTGGATTACAAGGTTATTTAAATTGGTGTTGGAAAGTCTCAAAAGAGTATACATTAAGATCAGATAAATTATTCGAGAGATTTCACCATTTTGAGAGTGTGAAGAGAGGATTAATCATACCTATAAAGCCACAAGGTGGTATGTTTTTCATTGTTAAAGTGCCAAATTTACATTCGATTGATGAATTTGAAAAATTGAGATACAAATTCATCAAGTATGGTGTATTAGTTATTCAAGGTCATTTAATGAGTTTTGATGAGTCTTACTCGGCTCATGCAGGATTTATAAGACTTACATTGGCAAATCTTGATTCTTATAAAGAGTTAATTACAGGGATTGAAAGAATTAATGAATCTGTATTAGAATATTTTGATAATAAATAAAGAAAATTAATCCCATCCAAGACGATCTGGTAACATTACTCTTGGTTTTAATAAATTTATAGGTGGTAATTGAATTTTACCCTCTTGATACATTGGTAAATTTTGTACTTGTAATAATGGTTGTGTGTTTTGTATGTAGTAAGATTGTGGTGATGATGGATTAGAATTTAATGGAGATTTAACATCAAGTGAATTCATCCAATCGTTATCCCAATTGATACCTTGTCTCTTCATCCAATGATTCAAACTTTTGCCCAAATTGTTTAATAAAATTGACACATCTGCATTTGATAATTCTCTATCAAGATCAATTGAAATATGAGAATCACCCATTTCATGGATCAAATATACTATCGATTGTATTATTGGATTTGATTGTTGTTGATAAGTCAAATTTTTAAATATGTGAATCAGTATCAAATGATTTTCAACAACTAATTTAGATATATTTGTATAACTTGTTGATTGATCCATTGGTACAAACCCCAAAAGTAAAATTGGTAATGAAGTTAATCCAATATTATTATTAATTTCTGGAATGGTCAATGAGCTTAAATATTTATCAATCAATTGATTTCTTTGGATTGAAGATGTTGCATTGATAATTAAATCTATCGATACTGGGTTATAAAAATTGTTAAATTCGTTCAATGTCAAATGTAACAATTTCCAATGTATTTCACTTGAGGGTATCTTGATATAATCAGTCAATAAATCTTGAAATTTCAAAGGACAATGCAATAATAAACTCTTCATGGAGATTGTTATTAAATCATTAAAATTTGATGATGTCTTCTTTGGTATTATCGATTTATTAATCATTATAATGGCATTGTGTAAAAACCCTCTGTTTTCAAAAAAATTTGAATTCAATTCATGAAACTTGAAACATTGCAATTCATTTCTCAATGTATTAACCACAACTTCCAATTCCAAATCATTCAATCCATCCAGTGGATTAATCTCGTTTGATTTAGATAAAGAATCCAATATATTTCCCAAACTTTTATTCCCCACTTTTTTATTCAAAACGTATTTATACAAAACAGGACATGTTTTGTCAAATTTAAATGGATAATTTGAGAGAATATTATAAGTCAACCAATAGTTGAAAACAGGAGTTGACCCAATCAACTTGACAATAGTCTGATCCAAATAATCCATGACAATTTCAATCGGAATCATATCCTTCCCCTTTGGTAGTTCATCATAATATGAAAGATATATGTGCCCAATTATTGTCAAGCTTTGAATTATATTCTCTGGAAAATTGATGTGTTGCATACAAAGACTCCATGAATGATTTATGAAAATTGAAGCATCTTTATAATTTTGTGAATCCATTGCACCAAATGCAAGGGTAGCATAAAGCAAATTGGAGTGTAAATCCATACGCATTAATGTTTCATTTGATATTATTGGTAATGATGGATTCGATATTGTACCCCAAGTGAGCAGGAAATTTGAAATTTTTGCACTGCTCATGGTGCCAAAACTTGTATTGCTAAATTTCTTGGAAAGTGTCAACAATGTAATTATATTCTCTTCATTGTATTTGAACATATAACCATCACCTGAAATATCCATTGGTTCATCAAGAAAATAGGATTCAACTGTCTTTTCCTCTTCCTTGGCAACACCAGATTTATCAATCTCATCTTTTATAACCGTCTTAAGTTTCTCTTTATCTTTGGCATGAACCGTTCTCATATGACGCTGTAACAAATCTCTTCTCACGAAAGCAGTAGTACATCTGGTGCAATTGAAAGGTTTCTCCTTAGTATGAGATCTCTCATGACGTGACTTATGCTCAGATCTTGAAAAGGCTCTGGCACAAAATGAACAGATATAACGACGTTGGGGCATATTCACCATGATAGCTGGATCATTTAACAATAGAGAATAAAACCAAACAAACAACCCTTGATCAACTTATATACAATATATCTTGTACCGAGGGGAAAGTCCCCACCATTATAAACCCAATTTGATTTATTCCAAACGGTTAATTCTCAGCTTTACCCACTGCGGCAATTTTTGTATTTGATTTTTTAGCGGGACAATAATCGGATTCCTGTTGGCCAAATCGGATTCCGAAAGTGGGGGGATTTCATATCACGTGACGATTATGTAATCTGCTGCTTACTCTTCTTTCCAAAAATCTTGAACAAGTTAAACTTCTTCTTTTTACCCTTTGGTTTACTTTCTTTGGTCTTTACCCCTGTATCTATATCGTCAACAGCAGTCTCTTCACTAGGTGCAGTCTCTTCGCTTCCAAACTTGTTCTGTAATTGATAGTTGTAGTTCTTTGTCTGGTCTCTTGTAGTGCCATTTCTCATCGAGTGTCTTTTGAATGCTGAAACATTTCCACTTCTCATTGGTGTGTATGTAGTTGGTTGAGAAGTGATTGGTACTTCTTGACTCTGTGGTTGGTATGGTTTTGGTACTACCTGGTCAGATGTCCCATACACTTTCCCCAAGGCTAATTGATATGCCTTATCGTACATCTCTTGGTCACTAATTTGCTTCTTAAGCTTTGGAACGCCAAATTTATAATCTGAAATCCTCGAGTTTCTTGAGTCTCTGGATTGGATGCTAGCATTATCATCAATACTAACCCTTTTTTTCTTCTTGGGACTTGTAGAACCACTAGTTTTCAATGCACTTTTGGTCTGTTCTTTAGGTAGAAATTCAAATGCATCACTGTAAACACTATCACCACTATTTTGACTTTTAGTTTCCACTTCTTCATCCTTAATAGCATTCAGTCTTGAGTTGAACTTCACATCTGGTTCCTCCTCAGCTATACTTTCCAACTCTTGACTTGTGATACTTCCAGCATATTTCATCACTGGTGGACTTAAGAACCCACTAGAACCTGCCGAGCTTATTGATCCATTTTTGACATGTCTCGGAGCTGAAATTTGCTTTGTATCGGTCTTTGTCAGCTCGAATGATCCCATCTTACGGATTGTCTCTGTAGTTATAGATTTGACTCGTCCATATTCATCTAGTGTTTTCGTTGTGTGAACAATAGTATGAGTTGAGTCATCCAATGGACTATTCCTTAAAGAGTTGCTTCTCAAAGAATTTGATCTTGGATTCTGTAAAGAATTTGATCTGTATGGATTGAAACTACCGCTGTTTAATGAATTTGTTCTTGAACCATAACCATGTTTCACAGCATGTTGGTACGGATTCAGTCCATTCGTCCTGGAATTATTTGAACTCAGCGAATATGACCTATACGCCTGATTTGCAGCACTTGTGGAAAGCACGTCATTTTGATTGTTGTTATATTGTGAATATCTTGATAAATCAGGAACTCGATTCTATTCAAAATTCAGTTAGTCTGGGGCAAGCAATAAACCGTTATACGAAACACTCACTTTCCTGGAGTTATTTCTCTCCAAAAGACCCATCTTTGGTATAATAGGATACACTTCAGCTTTTGAAAATGAGAGCCTTGAGCTTTAAGTCTATTGATGATCAAGTATCAAGCTTAACTCTTTTAATTAGCACAATTTCATTAGAGAATAATATGAAATTTGATGTTTACTCTTTAGTACATAAATAATAATTCGCGGGTAATTAAGAAGTGGGAGGGTAATACTAGTACAATCCGCCGCGGGCCGCGGCCATGAGCTGAAAGATCATGATCTAATACGTCGCCTAGTAATACTGCTAAAGTGTAGTATTGAAGTTCAATAAATGAAATATGATAACTGGGAAATGAAATTCTCCTCGATTGGTGTGTATAAGCTCACTATAAAGCTAATCCGAATAAACTACTGCTACTAGAAACCATATAATACTAAGCTTATATTTGATTATCTGATTCCTATATTATCAAACTGGGAACTCCCCTTGTTTTCCCATATAATAAGGCTCGTCAAATAATTCCAATAGCAATTGAGTTTCATCTTCAAAGTCCACTTGATCTCTTTGAGTTAACTCACCATTAGCCAATTCCTCCAAGGAGCTTCTAACAAATTTAGCAGTTTGGAAATCAATAACCTGTACCCTTTGACGAACCTGATCAACAAGCACATTATTTTGATGAAGATCACAGTGAAGTATACCCACATTATAATGTAAAAGCCTCAACTGGATTTCACCTAATTTTTTAAATTCCATCTTGTTTTGCTCATCAACAAACATTGGCGCAATTCCTTCAAGGTGCTCCATAACGGTACACAATCCATACACCTTGGAAAAAGTACTAAACAACCTTCTAGGTGAATGGATTTGCAATTCATTTTTCAACTTTTGACTCTTGTTGAATTCTTCAATCTTATCATAAACCTCTATTTCCTTGAAATGACAAGGAGCTTTATCGGGATCGTTAACTGTGCATTTGAAAACGAAAATTGTTTCTTGATCAAACTTTGACAATTTATCAAGATGTTCAGCACCATCTAATGCACCATCTTCGATCATTGTTCTGAGATTAGCTGTCGTGATGGTACAGACAACTGATGTATAGTCTTTTTTCACTTTCGTAGTTAGAAACTCATAGAAATAATTAGGCTTTTGAAACCTCGTGTATATCTCATTTTTAAAAGAAGAGAAAACTTCTTCTTGATCTATATAGCCAAAATTATCACTCGAGCAATAATAATCATTCGTAGATGGATCAAATAAGTGATTGCGTTTTCTTCCTTGGCTTTCAGGAATGACTCCCATAGATTCAGGTCCAGAATTTGCAGTCGTTGCCTCGCTTGAACTTTGAGACCCTGGTTTCGATCTTTTTGAACGTTGAGAGTCGTTTCCTTGGTCTGATCTTGAACCTTTTGATGTTCCAGTGTCCCTTGAAGATGCTGGTCTATCTCTGGAGCCTAATTTGGAATCACTAACCATCAGTTTAGCGATCAAATGAGAAATACCTGAGCGGCGTTGAATGATGCCAAAGCGTTTATCTGTTTCCATCAATGTTGATAACAAAAGCAAACTCGGAGATGTTGCATAATTCGATAATTGATTTTGAAGCTGTTCACTGTACAGACCCTCTATGGATCCGAAGTGAACTTGACCCGATTCTAAAGTCATGATCATCAAGTTTGTACTAAACTTCGGGTCCCCATTTTGATCCAAAATAACTTCATGCTCTAATTCACTTGGATTTGGTACTGCTATGATGGAAAAGGTATAGGCATCGGTCAAGATACTCATATCTGCATCTATAGCGTACATCTCTTTGAGACTTTGTTTAACTATTTTATCTTTGGTTTTAGAATTTGGTGGATTTCTGAGCGGAGGTTTCTTGACCTCTATTGGAAGTAGAGCTCTCTCATTACTCTCTAGTAATATATCGGATTTTAATGGGTACCGTTTCGCATTTGGGGAGGCTGAAAATTTGTATGTGAGATATTTTCGACGAATTGCCTCGACCTTATTATCAGAATGTATAAAGTTCCACAATCTAGTAATGCAGCTTGCCAAACTTTGTTTGATCTCACCTTCAATCTCAGCCTCAGGAATTCCTGAGAATCTATCCTGGGATCCCCGATAAATATATTTCAAATCTTCTATACCTTGCTCAATAACCTCCAATGAATCTTTAACATTACTTTGCACTAAAAGTCGGTTTGCTTTTTCTTCAAAATCAACAATGTTCTCCTTTAGCACCAACATCAATGTTTCCAGCTGATCAATGGACGCTTTGCCATCAGAGACATCCATTAGGGGTTCTTTGGGCAGGTTTGCATCGCTGGTCTTTGCTGAGTTTGTTGAGCTTCCATGTGCCACAAACCTATCTTTCATTATCGTGGAAATTGTATGGGCAAACTAATAACAATTTATAAAAACAAGCAAAAGCTCTTGCCTTTGACTCTGATATTTCATTTTTTTTAATGGAGATGCTTATTTCCCCGAGCTTAGCTTTGACCAGTTCCAAATATAACTCAATGAACTTATTAGTATGTAGAATTGATTCATCAATAATCTCATTGTCTATATCAGCTTGGAAAATTGTGTAGAAGTCTATATCATGTAAATCCTTTTCAAACTCTATTAAAGAGTTCTCCATAACCCGATCCTTGTGAGCATGGAAAAATAAACCAATGACATCAGTTCCCATTTAATACATGTATCTGAAGGTGTGATTTATCAACTATAATGATTGTGAAATTGTTATGAATGAGCTTCAATAATGATAATTTTATTTGAACGGTACGAAAGCTCTCTCATTTTGTGTCCCGACTATTTCCGAGAGCTTTATTATAAGCGCATGATAATAGCAGGTATAGTGTTAATAATTGTTTTAATAGTTGGTGAAACCATGTGAACAGTCTCTGATGAGTTCCAATCGAGTGGAACTATTTGCTTTGAGATATATTTAATCAATTGGGCTGACTTCAGCTTTGAAATTCATGAATATAGCTGGAAGTTAGCTGCAGTGGGTCATATTTAATAAACTAGGTATTAAAAAGAGTTAAACCAGAGAAAACTGGACCATAAAGACCATCAATACCACGAAATAATCGATTGAATGAATTTTAAATGGCTGCATTGGTCCTTGAAGCATCTTTCTCTCGATTCCTCCAGAGTCAATTATCCTCAACCTCACTTATTGCATCACCTGATGCCCTAACAACCTCCAAAAACATGGACTAGATAGCTCTGAAATTGAGGAATCGTATCTTCACCATGATGACAGTCCATCCTGTATTATCTCTTCAGCAATCCCCTTATCATTCCGAAATCTCTATAAGATCCTGATGTTGTTATTTCTAGATTTCGCCCGAACCAACCAAAATTCAACAAATTTTGAAAAACACATCAAAATTGAAAAACAAATCTCGACACTTCACCAATTTCAACAATAACATCAAACAACCACAATTACCTTATAAAAATGTCTTCTGTTGATGAATTGAAGGACTTGGTCCACAAGTTACAAGACCGTATTGTCTCTCTTGAGCAAAAAGCCGGGATCAAGGAAGTTATTCCAAAATCTATTCGTATGGTTTTAATTGGTCCTCCAGGTGCTGGTAAAGGTACCCAGGCTCCAAATTTAAAAGAAAAATATTGTGCTTGTCATTTAGCCACTGGTGATATGTTACGTTCTCAAGTTGCCAAGAAGACTGAATTAGGTGTTGAAGCTAAAAAAATCATGGATCAAGGTGGGTTAGTATCTGATGATATTATGGTTAATATGATTAAATCTGAATTAGATTCAAATCCTGAATGTTCAAAAGGTTTTATCTTGGATGGATTCCCAAGAACTATTCCACAAGCTGAAAAATTAGATTTAATGTTGAAAGAAAAATCTAAACCTTTAGAATCTGCTGTGGAATTGAAAATTGATGATGAATTATTAATTGCAAGAATTACTGGTCGTTTAGTTCATCCAGCAAGTGGTAGATCTTATCACAAGATTTTCAACCCACCAAAAGCCGAGATGAAAGATGATTTAACTGGTGAACCTTTAATTCAAAGATCTGATGATAATGCTGATGCATTGGCCAAAAGATTGGTTACTTATCATAAACAAACCGAACCAATTGTTGAATATTACAGAAAAACTGGTATTTGGAGTGGTGTTGATGCTAGTCAAAATCCAAAAACTGTTTGGTCTGATATTTTAAAATGTTTGGGTCAATAGATGAAATAAATTATCGTAGATCTACGTAAATAGCTACAATTTAATTATCATAAATAAACATGAATTTTTGTAGATTTCAATTTGGATTTAATTTAACATTTTTAACAATATCTTTCAACATACCAAAATCTACATCATCTCTTTTCCTTTTATTATTTAATAATCCTTGAATACTTGTCATATTTCCTTGATCTTTATGACTTTCATCAAAGCAAATTTCATGGAAAATTTTACCCTTATGAGATATACAATTATCCCATATCCATTCACCTAAATCATCATTAAATTTAGCAACAATTTTATCCTTGCAAATCCCACAAATTACATTCATATCACCTGTATCAGTAGGTACAATAACATATTTAGCTTTTTTTTCAACTTCAACATTTGAATCTTCAATTTTAATTGTATCATCACCATTAAAAATTTCCCAATCTCTAAAATTTACAAATTCTTCATCATCTATATACCATGAACGACTTTGAATAATTTTAGATTCTTTTAATCTTTTATTTATACGGAAATGCCAATCTAAATGTTTACGACGTTGTTGTTGACCTTCTTCAAGATTATTAAATCTTTTACCACATGTACCACATTTATTTGGTTTATTTTGAATAAAATATTTATCATAAAGCTCTGTAGAATCAATTGAATTTAATTTATTATCTAGTTTAAAATGTGCAAATGGATTTATTGGATTTAATGGATTTGTTGATGTTTCCACTTTAATTTCTGGTTTTTTGGATAATAAAGATTTTAAAACTGAATTGCTTGGTATAGAAGTAGGAATAGTACTACTCTTTTTAACTAATCCTTTGGAACTTAAATTAGATAATAAAGAGGATAAATCTCTCTTCACGGGAGATTTTTGTTGTAATGATGGTTGCGTAGATGCACTAGTCGTGGATTTAGGTCTCAAATTATTCAAGTTTATATTACTTAATAATCCCAGAGGATTTTTAGAAGTATCTGAAAGTACAGGTATAGGACTTGGTGATGGTTTAGATATGATTTTTTGTAATGATGGTTTTTCTGGGATTGGTGAATTTTTTTTAATGTATGAATCTTCTAATTTGGTCATTTCTTCTAATTGTGTCTTGACTTGAATTAATTGTTCTTGATTCATTTGTTGAGATTGTACTGCAAATTTCAATTGATTGATGATTTGAATTTTAACAGTGATGGATTCATCTCCTGGGTTAAGTCTTTGTCTCTCGTGTGTTAATTTCAATAAATGATCAATGATTGGCAATAAAGTTGCAGTGTTTGTGGTTGGTAATGGTTGTTGTATCAAAGGTGTTGATCTTGCTGTGGGTGTATTTGATCTAGAACTTGAGCTATTGCTAGATTGTAATGCACCAGCTTTGACCAAGAATTGTTCCACACGGAGAATAGGTTCTGCTGGGAATAATGGTAATCCACTTGATGTCTTTGCAACTTTCCATGTCTTGAACAAATCTGTAAACTTCCTTCTTGAACCGTCATCAACTAAAAGAAATGCATTTGTAAATGTTTGATATAATTTCTGTCCAAATAGTAAAGTGTATGGTGATCCAACATTTTTGGATATGGAGTCTAATAGATAAAATGAATATAGTTTCTGGTTGGGAACGGCCTTCTCGGTTAGTATCAATTATCCTCAGTAAATAGCAGCAATACTCACTTTGTCAATTCTCTTCTCTACAGCTCTAGCAATGTATGGTCCAGCATGGACATTCTCTTGGGCAAGTAGCGTCAATGCTTGGATAATAGGTCTTGAATTGAAGGTCAAATCCTCCAGAGCTCTGTAAAAATCCTCACCAATGATTTCAAGTTCATTCGACATGTTCTTTAGATGTATGAAGGACAAAGGGACAACGATTTATTAGAGAGTGTTGTATATATACAAACAAGTGCAAGCTATAGAGGTTTGCCACAGTGGGAAGACTGCGGATAAATCAGGAAAAAAGGTGGTGGAAAAAAAGAGGCACAGGGTATTCTATGGTGCACGCTCTTGATCAGCAGTATCAACGATAAGATGATAATCTCTTGTGGTTCAATTAGTGGTTGTTGATGTTGATGTTGTTGTTGTTGTCAAGTTTAATATCAACTCGTCAAATTTGTAGAGAAAAAACCCGCGAAAATTTGAGATTTCTGGCATAAGTGTGACGGCCGCTGTGCCATTTTAGTATGGCTTATGCAGTGGCTGGGATAGCCATGAGATGGTGATGATATTACATTCATTCGATAGAGAATTAATCAGAGATTCATACTATTTATTTAAAATAAAATCAGGTCTTCAATTGACCCAGAAATCCCAGGAAAACCTCCATCTCTTATCGCTCCATTTTACCAAATCCGATCAATCGGGAAGAAAAATATGAAAAATAATTATGACTAAATTTATATTTTAACCATTTATACACTGATTCTTCAATTCAAAAAGGTTACCAAAGAGTATAGAATGTCCCCAGCTGCCACCACCGACAAGAAACAATCAGGTATCGCCAGAGTATTAGGTTCAGCTAGTGCTGGTATCTGTGAAATTGGTGTTTTCCATCCAGTTGATACCGTTTCCAAGAGATTAATGAGTAACAATACAAAAGTTGCAAATTTATCTCAATTAAACTCTGTTATTTTCAGACAACATGCTCAAGAAGCCCTAGGTAAAAGATTTTTGACTTTATTCCCAGGTCTAGGATACGCTGCTGTTTATAAAATCTTACAAAGAGTTTATAAATATGGTGGTCAACCATTTGCTAATGAATTCTTGAATAAAAATTTCAAATCAACTTTTGAAGATAATTTTGGTCCAAAAACTGGTAAGGCATTAATGTCTGCCACTGCTGGTTCTTTGATTGGTATTGGTGAAGTTGTTCTTTTACCTTTAGATGTCTTGAAAATTAAAAGACAAACAAACCCAGAATCTTTTAGAGGTCGTGGATTCATCAAGATTTTAAGTGATGAAGGTTTCGGATTATATAGAGGTTGGGGTTGGACTGCTGCTAGAAATGCACCAGGTTCTTTCGCTTTGTTTGGTGGTAATGCCTTTGCTAAAGAATATGTCTTGGGATTATCTGATTATTCTCAAGCTACTTGGACACAAAATTTTATTTCTTCAATCTTTGGTGCTTCAGCTTCATTAATTGTTTCTGCTCCATTAGATGTTATCAAAACTAGAATTCAAAACAGAAATTTTGAAAATCCAGAATCTGGTATTACAATTTTGAAAAATACAATTAAAAATGAAGGTATCTCTGCATTTTTCAAAGGTTTAACTCCAAAATTATTAACTACTGGTCCAAAATTAGTTTTTTCATTCGCTTTAGCTCAATCTTTGATTCCAGCTTTTGATAAGTTAGTTTCCAAATAAGATTGATTTCTTCTTGTTGATAGATTATATTCTAGCTAAATTTGTATATAAATAGAACGTTTTCATCTCTACAATAATTATCATTAAACTTCATATATCCCTTTAATTTATATACATGAGATTGACATGGATACACTCAGCTTGATTCTTCAATTTCCTCTTTTTTTTCAGATGGATCATTATTTTTACGATGACTTTCCAATGTTAAATATAAATGTTGAGAGGCAGATTGTAAAGTTTGTACTAATCCAGCACCACTTAAAACTGTTAATAATCCAGCTAATTCTGATTGTAATTGTTCCTTTGTTGGTAAATCCTTAAAGCTATTAATCTTGGCTAAATCGAAAACATTGTTTTCAATACGTGCACCAACAACAAATAATTTTTCATTAGCACTTTTCAATGTCTTTAATACCTTTTTAACAACTTCTGGATTGGTTTCTTTCACAGTAATTAAAGCAGTTGGACCTGATAAAAATTGCTTTAATGGATGCTTGATATTCTTTGTTCTCTTATAAGCAGCAAGACTTGATGGGAATTTTTCATTTTCAGCTTTTAAATATGCCAATAATAAATTATTTCTAACTATATGTAAATCTGCACCAGCTGCTCTAATTTGTTGTCTAAATGTATACTCTTCAGTCTTGATCAAATTGTTATGATGCGCAAGCAGCACAATAGGTGTATCTTGAAGTAAAGTCTTGTATCTGTTTATCAAATATGTCTTTCTAGAATCATCTTTTTTGTAATTAACTGGAGATAATGGATTGTCCACTTGTTTTGATGTATTGGTCTTGGTGCTATATGCTCTTGTGCTCAAAATTGCCGCGGAAAGGGCACCCACTGTGGTCGAATGGGTATCCACGGACAGCACACTTCCAAGTCTCGTTATTCTTAGCATTCTGATCTCTGTAAATGTTGAATATACTTCCTTTCTAACCACTTTCCTCATAGTTTATACTGAAAAAATTTTGGATCTTTTGGACATTTTTTCAACAACAAAATATTCGCGAAAATTACGTAATCGATTTCAGAGATTTCAGAAAATTTGGAGAATAAACAAACGAAAATGATAAACAAGTTTGGTAAATAACATCAAAACGATCAAGAAACAGTTATTCTTTCATTAGCTAAGGATCATCAAGGCGCATCATTTGCTGAAGCCACTGAAGCACTAACATGAGCTCAGAATATACACCGAAGAATTCGCCAAAAAGCGTGGTATCTACACAAACCAGTCCGTCACGGTATTCAAAAGCTACACATTTAACTGAATTTTATCCTTATCTGAATGGTGGATCTCAACAGGCTCCCTTAAATGAACAAAATAATGTGAAAAAGGAACACAGCAGACAATCTTCATCAAATTCATTCATGACAGGTAGAAGACCATCTTTTAGTACAATGAATTCATTTAATTCATTCTCACCATCCACATTAGATTTACAGACTCTTGTCACCAAAACTGATATTTCCAAGACAACTGAAGCATATAATGAAATTTTACAAGCTTCAGAGGACTATAAAAATGCATTGTTACGTGTGGCCGAGGCTGCTGGGAATTTTGGAGCCGCATTGGAGAATGGTGCTAAATGTAAAGGATCTGGGAATTCTGCAGATGGATTATTAAGTGCTAGTGGACTTTATTTTCTTGTGGCGAATCATCAACAGATATTAGCACATAGTGTTAAAGAATCATTTGAAGTTCCTGTATCTAGAGAGATTAATCAATTTAAGTTAACGAGTGCTAAAAATGATGAAATTTTCAAAAATGAAATTAAAACTAGAATATTAACATTAAAGAAACAAGAACGTGAAAATGCAAAATTATCCAAATTGAAAACGAGGAATTTGATCACTTATAGATCTAAATTACAAGAATTAACATCTAGAATTGATGAGATTGATAGAGTTAAACATGATTATTACCAATCAGCTTTTGATCTTGTTCAGGATACATCACAGAATGTCTTAAAACATACAGGTTCAATAGTCAGAGCTCAAGTTGAGATATATGAGGGAATTGCTAGGAAAGGTTGGTCAGGTGGTGGACTTGATGAATTGATTGCTGGATGTCCAGATCCATTCACAAATGAGGATGAAGAGGAAGAGGAAGAGGAGCAAGAAGTTGGTACATTTAATAACTTTAGTCTTGAAGATGAGTTGAGAGATGATGATAATGATAATAATGATAATGACGATAGTACAATTGGACCTATTCCTAAACTACGAGAACAATCTATTTCATCAACACCAAAGGGCCTTATATTTAATCCACAATCATCTTCAGCATCAGTAACACAACCAGTATTAAGTCATTCACAATCAACAAAATCATTTGAACAGAAATTAAACCATTCAGATGTTATTAATAGCAGTACTCCTAAAAAATCCTCATCACCTGAACCACCAGTGGATGATTCAATTGATGACAATTCATTTTCGTTACCATTACCTGGTTCTTCCTCAAGAAGTAATTTTAATAACTTGAAAGGATCCAAGGATATTTTGCCAATTGAAAAAGTTGATATAACACCTAAAGAGAATAGTGAGACCGGAAAGGTTGTTGATGATAAAGATCAGAAAGATACTGACCAAGACCAGTCATCACCAAAGATACGGAAAGAGTTATATCCTGCACATTCAGAATGGAGAGATTCAGACCAAGACACCTCAGGCACAGAAGATGAGATTGGCAAATTGGGAGCAGGTATTTCTAATACAAACTTACCGTTAGATGAATAAAGAGAGAGAGGTATAATATAAGGACGATCGCTTTATGGAAATCTTTGTAGTTTTGTATACTTTTTTTTTTCATTTAGCCTAAATTTCATAACCTTCTGCCATTTTCAAACGTGTCATCCCCGCCAAACAAACATGTGAGGTACTCAAGGGGATAAAAGTTACACTTGTCAACAATTTCAGTTTTATTTAGAGGTTTAAAGATATTAAGTAATAATGTCAAGATTAGTCGTAAACAACACTATTAAAGAGATTAGATTCCATTTATCACAAGCTGCCGAAGCCAGTACACCGCTAAGGTAAGTTTATACTATGATTTGTGAAGATTATTATGCTAACAATATCAGAAACTACTTGGTTTCATCATATCCAAATTTAAACAAGAGTAATCCAAGTTTACCAATTTTAATTAGAGAAGCTCAAAATGCTGATCCAGCGGTTTATGTTCGTTTTGAAAAGGGAATTGAAGTGAAGAAGGAATTAAATGGATTGGATAAATCTCAAATTGAATCTGAAATAAAGGGATTATTAGGATTAAAATAGTTCACATACATTATTTATTATCTATTTATTTTATTTATTAAAGAATACACAGTTATTCGCCAAACTGGTAGACACCCCAACCGAGTGATAATGATGAATTGTTATATAGCTCAATTGCTCGTTCATCATAGGATGCACCAGATGCTACTAATAAGGGCATAAAATGTTCTAAAGTTGGATGTGCCTTGTAAAGCAGTTTTTCATCATCCATTTTTAATTTTCCAAACTGAGTTAATCTATCATCTCCATTATGCTTTGTCAATATGGAACTTACTTTTTGATTGAAAGGTTTAACATAATTTAATGGTCCATTTTGTGACATTGCCTTACCTAAATCACGTAAATTATGTACAGTCATTCCGGAACAAATTACTAACCCACCAAGATCCCTATATTGTGAGATTGACTGACCTAATTTATGATGGAATTCAAAATCATCAGATTTTGACAATGAGATTTGTACAAGTGGACAATCAAGATCCCAATATTTATCCTTTGGTTTATTTGAGGAAAAGGCAACTTTAAAGGGAACCCAAACACCATGATCAATACCTCTTATAGTTAATTTAGAATCAATCCCCCGGGCTGATAACGTTTTTTTGATATGGGTAGCTAATGATACACTTCCCCTTGAATGGAATTGTTCTTTGAACATGTAATCAGGAAATCCATAAAAATCATAAATTAATGGTATTTCATCAGGATCTTCATTCTTTGTATTGGACTCAAAAACATTTGATTTGCTTCCAGGGATACCAATTTCCACTTTATCATCAATATTTGATTGCCAATGAGCAGAGATCACAATTATAAAATTTGGTTTAATTGTAGTCTGAATATATTTCCCAATTTGCTTAACAGTGTTATAAGCACCAATATCACCACCGAATTCAGCTTCTGGATACATAAAAGTTGGACCTCCATGACTAAAGAAATATAATGGAGTTTTTTTGCCCTTTTCAAATAAATTTGACTCAGTAGAAGAGGTCATAACGGTGTTTCTTGAGATAGTAGTGGCTCCCAAAAGCCTTGTGAATTTTGAAGTGAACAATGCGATAACTATAACACTTATTGAAATGACAACTGGAAGAATCCTGAACGTCATTAGTGATGATCTCCACAGGACATTGGTGAAAATTGGTGATTTCCTATTGTTTAAATAGAAGAACTGATTAAACTTAGCGGATCACGGCTAAATGAAATGTTTAGTCATTTTACTAATACAAATACCCGCGAAACTACAACATGAATAATATTACAAACATTGACAGATTTGTTGAGAAATTTGTGCTCTTTCCATATTAATGAGCTTTACTTTTGGAGGCTGGACCAATTCCAACTTTAATGTCAATTTGTTTTTGATCCTACACTTCATCACAAGAATCTAATTGTTCTCATATATACAACTAAACAACTGATCCACATTCATACCCATAACAATCATTAACGTTTCCACCAACTTCTAGCTTCTTCTCTACTGTTTGCCGTACCTTCAGCTACTTCATCATCACGCTTGTGTAACATTGGTTTTTCCTTCTTAGCAACTAATTCTCTTGCTTGTGCTGCAAATTGTTGTTCTTTTCTTCTTTTACTTCTACATTGTTCCCATGATACCGTACTACCTAGTAAAAACCCACCAACACCCCAATTTGCAGCCTTTTTTGGTGATTTTTGTGCAATGAATATAACTGTACCTAATACACCAAGTGCCGATATACCAGTCATCAAAGCTTCTCTTAAACAGGGTATCTTTACAAGAGAATCAAATTTGAAATCTTCAGCTTTGATACTATCAACAGCTTGTTTAAATTGTCCTGGGTTTGAAGATCCATTGTTAAATCTTGGCTCTGTATCTTCTAAAAGTAATGGTTGTTCAGATCTTGGAGCTGATGATCTTCTTGCTTGTCTAGGTTGTTCCTCCACTTTGATTTCCTCTATAGGTTCATTTTTTTTGCTAAATGGCCAGACCATGTTGGTTCGTGTAATCAAAGAAGTATTTTGAGCCTTAATGGGTTTTTTACTGAAAGATCAGATTGTAATCAATTCAATGGCTTTAGTTATCATATTAAAACCGAAGCTCTGTATTAAATTTTTCGATGAGCCCAAAACTCCGCGAAAATACATACAAATTCAACAAAATATCAGACCATAAAATTACATTAAACGGGCAAAAATACACCTCCAGATGTCTAAAAAATCTTAGGTACTGAAGGGCAAGCTTAGTAGTATCATATAGATACAAAAATACAGCAAAAATAAGAAAATCTTGAAGAGAAAAAAATAATAGCTTGCACTCAGGATCGAACTAAGGACCAACAGATTTGCAATCTGCTGCGCTACCACTGCGCCATACAAGCTATAATTATTCTGAAGTTCGTGTTTGGGACACCTGTTTCTGCTTTGATTAGTCAGCAATTACAAATCATTTTTTATTTTAATATCTCTTGAAATTCAACACCCAGATATACCGTATGAATAATAAATCAGCTTGAAGCAACTGAAAATTTGAGCATATATGACAATTTATTAATTTACAAAATTTAATATTAATATAAATAATTTAATATTACGATTTTTTATTTCAAATGGAAAACAGATCAAGTGAATTTTTAAGAATTAAATTTTGATTTTCAAAAAACTAAAAATCACCAATTTTCAAAACCCGGAAAATTGGAAATTTGAGAGCACTATAAGATAAAGAGAGCTTTGAGAATTCTCAAATACCCGTCAGATATCAAATCCCTCCAATATTCCCATCACCATAATCTCTCAAACCGCAGCTGATAGGCGCAAAAAACCGTTGTTATCAAAATCGGGTAAGAAATTCGCGGCCGCGAATTTGGTAACATTTCTGTATGAAAATTAATGCGTCTAGATCTTCATCAATTCTTCTCATGTAACAGATTTGTTACAGATTTGCTACAGATTGAAGTTATTTTTACCACAAAAAGCCGGAACATTTTAATACAGGGAGAGAAATTATAGGTGTGATCATATAGAATATTTGGATTGGAGTGATGTACAGGAACGGGATACCCAATGGTTCATCTTCAAACGTTGCCAATTCAAAACCAAATGAATATTATAAGCAACAAGTTGAATTCCCGCCACAGCAACAACAATATAATTATATAAATCAGACACAGTATTCACCTCAAATACCCATAGAGTCTCACTTCCCAACACAGCAGGCACACCCTCAGTCTAAAGCAGTATCACCACCATACCCAGTTGAACCATATCCAGGATTCGCAGCTTATCATCAGAACAATATAAGTACAGGATCGCTAACGCGGATCAATCAACGAGAAGAAGACACCATGGCTAGCTCCATGAAGAATTCCACTACATTTGCCTCGTTGACAAGTTTTGAGAGTATTCCTACAGCTCCAAGAGAAAATCCTGCTTTACCTCCCAAAATACCATTGGATCAACAAGATTATATTAGAAATAACTCCATACAAAGTGTACAAAGTGCCGAATCGAACTCCACAGTGGCTTCTAGCTATCATTCAAATAATAAGTATAATCAGGAACAAGAGGACATGCCACCACCACCTTCGTATGATGATGTTACAAATGGTGTTCCATCATCAACACCTATGGAGAAACCCTTATCGAAAAAGCAACTACCCAAAATGACCCAGCAATTGGATAGACTTAGTGATGAATTGCAACAATTTCAAGTTGATGGTGGATTAATTACAAGTCCTTCTAGAGTTCAAGCACCTCAATTAATGGATAAAGTGGAACAACATGAAGCTGCCACAAGACGCAAAGCTCCACCACCAGAACCTGTAGTGAAAAATCCAGGACCGGCACAAATGGTTTCACCTGCAGTGTTACAAGAAACTTCTGATCCTAATATACCAACTTACTCTGATGAAATATCACCATTGAATTTCAATAGGATTAAAGATTATGCCATTGCAGATTTTAAAAATGGGAATTTTACAGCACAACCACAGATTAATTGGATCAAGACTATGTTTCAATATGCATCTGATGATGAATTTATGAAGGAATTTAATATCAATGGGGAAAGACTTCAAAGATTATTGTCACCAAGTGAAGTTAAGAAAAATGAACAAATTTTTGTTAAACAAGCTACAAAACTTTTGAAAAAAGTTGTTCATATTACAAAAAATTCAGAGGCTCAATACATTATAGCATGCTTATATTCAAATTCTCCCAGTATCAAAGTTCCATACTCAACGATTTTAGATAAAGATTTTGTCAAATCATTTGATTATTATTTAAAAGCAGCTAACCAAGGGAATAAAGATGCAATGTATAGACTTGGTGTTACATATGAGATTGGATTGGGGACATCACAAAATGAAAATAGAGCATTAGAATGTTTTATCAAAAGTGCAGAATTTGGATCCGTGGCGTCAATGTTTAAATTAGGTATGATTTATTCTCGTGGTGCAATTGGAGCTGATAGATCAGCTGCAAATTCTCTTTATTGGCTTAATAGAGCTGCAGAATTAGCATCATCAGAAAACCCACATTCTTTATTTGAATTGGCAAAATTTTATGAATATGATTTTACTTTTTTGAAAAATGAAACATTAACACAATCAGATGCAAAATTTCTTAAAGAATTACAATCATTAAATATATTAAAAGATGAACGTGTTTCATTACAATATTATAAAGAAGCTGCCAAATTAACTTATGCACCAGCACAATGTAAATTAGGTTGGTGTTATGAATATGGGAAATTAGGATGCACTATTGATCCGAAAAGATCTATTGGATGGTACTCTAGAGCTGCTAAACAAGGTTCATTTGCTGCAGAAATGGCATTAAGTGGATGGTATTTAACCGGTGCAAAAGGTGTATTGGATCCAAATGATAAAGAGGCATTTTTATGGGCAAGAAAATCTGCAGAAAGTGGATTTGATAAGGCAGAATATGCCCTAGGTTATTATTATGAAGTTGGTTTAGGTGTCCAAGCTGATCGTGAATTATCTAGGAAATTTTATTTAAAAGCTGCAACTCAAGGACATGAAAAGGCTATTGCAAAACTAAGAGAAGTTAAAAACACTAGACGTTAACCCCTTACGAACTATTTGTTTTTTTATATGTTATGATTATTTGTTTGTATATGGAGTTTTTTCTGGATTTAGACTGTGTATTATTTTGTTTTATATAGTTGGACAATTTTGTTTTATTAAACCGTTATATGTAGTTTTGTAATTGAACCATGGAATTGGCAGAGTGGAGATGAGCCGATGAGAAAAAAATTTAAATTCTAGTGTAGTAATAAAGCAACAAGATCAGCTCCGAAAAAGAAGGAGAGATTTAGGCAAAATGACCACTATTTCCAACTCAGTTGATAGAATTCTTGGAGGATTACACATTGGTTCTTATGTATCACTAGACGTTTATGGTGATGATTCGTTGAAGGAAAACCATATTACTCATATAGTATCAGCTTTTAAAGGTTCACTACCTGAAAAATTTCAAAAATATACAATTAAAGCCATACCGATTGATGATGATGAATATACAAACATAATAGAACATTTTGATGAAGTTAATGAATTTTTGAACAGAGCGTTGTTCCCAGATGAACAAGTTTTCGAAAGAGGTGTTAAAAAATCTCACAAGACTTGTGTAATGGTTATGTGTCAAGCTGGTGTTTCGAGGTCTACTACATTATTAGCTGCTTATTTGATGAAGAAATATAATTTGAATCCAGAGCAAGCGGTACATGCTATAAAGAGGAAAAGATCAATAGTGCAACCAAATGATAATTTTATGGAACAGTTGGAATTATATTATGAAATGGATTGTGAGGTGGATGTGAATAATCCAATTTATAGACAGTGGTTATTACAACACTCAATGAAATTAGATCCATCGGGGAGATCTATATTAGAAAAAGATTCCACATATGTTTCTGATGATCAATCATCAACTGAGACCGGTATACAGTTAAGATGTAAACGATGTAGTCAAAAATTAGCACATTCAAATTCATTTGTGGATCATATTCCACCAGAGGAAGATTCCAAACAATCACAATTCATTAGAAGGGCACCAAAGAGGAAAAGAATTATAAGTGCATTTGCTGCATCAAATACATGTTCTCATTTCTTTGTGGAACCTTTAAATTGGATGAAACCTGAATTACAAGGTAAACAAGAAATGGAAGGGAAATTTCAATGTCCTAAATGTGAAACAAAAGTTGGTGGGTATAGTTGGAAAGGATCTCGTTGTAGTTGTGGGAAATGGATGGTCCCTGCTATTCATCTACAAAGGGCAAAAGTTGATGAGATTAAATTGAAATAGATGCAAAAACAATAAATAAATAGACATAGCGGGCATTAAAAAAATTTTGTAGATTAATCATCATCTATAACCATATCCAGATCACTTTCATTAACAGAAACATCTCCTGGATGCGTCCCCGTTGTATCGTTAAATGAATCATTTTGAATATTTGAATGTGAAAAACTTGATGAAAATGAATGATTAATTGGTCTGAATGATGTTGATGCAGTTTGTTCAATTGAACCTCTACGTGCTTGTTCATTAGGTGTAGTGAAATCATCCCCACTAAATTGTAATTGTCTCGTACGTGAACCTTGTGGAGGTGGTGTTCCCTGTGCCCCTGAATCATCAATAGGTTCTTCATCTTGCTCTTCATACTCTTCAGAAACCATAAACCCTTCATCATATTGACGTTCAAATGCAGTGTCACCTTCATAAAAGTTTGTGGCCTGTTCACTTTCATCCTCTTCATCATAGATATGATCATATGAATTCTCCTCCGCTTCAGGGATATCATCATCCAAATTCTGTTCTTGATCCTCATCTTGCTCTCCTTCTTCTTCAGCCACCATTGGCACAACTCGTTGTGGTGGGCCAAAACCTAGATCATCAACACGAGCTCCATTATCATCAAACGGGTCCTGATCAGCCAGCTCCTGGTTATCACCTTCACCCATCAGATTCTCCGCCGTGGGAGCCTCGTTCCGATGCTGTTCCAGCATCTGTCTCCTCACCTCTTGCTCTTCTTCAATCGCTCTCATTGTTCTTCCCACACCTAACGGTGCCAAATACGAATAACCCAATCTTCTAATAGAGCCCAACACATCCCTCTCCAGCGGCACATCTTCCAGCTCAGCATCATCCTCACCGTCCCGCTGACGCGACACACCGGGTCTAGCTGACGAGTACGCTGACAACGGTGGCGCAAAAGCGTGTCTTCTTCTTTGTTGCAGCTCGTGGCTGTCGTCCATCATGTCCATGTTCTGCTCCCGCAAGGCCCGATCCTCTTCTCTGTTCCGCCTGGTCTCTTCGCCGGCCTCCATCCACAAGTAGTGCGTGTTTCTGGGAATCAACGAGGGCATGTACATCGTTTTGGCCTTTTCCTGTTGATGTCGATGTTTGTTGATGTATAATTGTTGATGTTTACTTTTTCTCATATATAGGTTCGCGAATTTCCAAAGCTTCTCATTAAATACGCTACAATTTCCTCATTTTTTTTTGCAAATAATTATATATACAGATATTTTTATATAAAAAAATGGCCTATTTGTCTATAAATAAAGTACCTGTTGAAGACATTATGGCTTCAACACCGGGTTTGAGTCTCCAAATATCCAATCCCAACGTCCCTTTTTGTGCAACATTGCAAGTACTAATACACCAGGTAAATGCCATACAGACCCCCAAAATGCCTTTTTAGCATAAATATTGGCTAATTTCATTCCCTGTGCATCTGGTGTATGTCCACTTTTGTAGTTTTGTCTTTGTTGATACCAAAATTTAAAAGACCAATATGATAACCAACCATTTAAAATGGCTGAATCAAGTGGGAAAACCCAATCTGTGACATCAAAATAACTTAATCCAAAACAGATTGGGAACATTAATAATGCATAACGGAATCCAACTCTTGCATTTAATCTTGGATTTGTAAAACATGTCATCACATAACCGGCATTTCTATACTCATTTCTTATATTATGGCTTAGAGCATTAAAATGTGGGAATTGCCATGCATAAAGCAACGCTGCAAGACACCAAGCTCCCGGGTGTGTTAATGGTGAAGAAGCAGCCCACCCCATTAATGGTGGAATTGCACCAACAATAGCACCTACCCAAGTGTTTAAAATCGAGCGTCTTTTCAATGAGGTATAAATCCATGAATATAGTACAATATTCATCCCACCTAGTACTGCAACAGTAGAGTTAACACCCAAGTATAAAATGGCAACACCTAGGGATCCAGCACCAGCTGCAAATTCATAAGCTTGTTTGGGAGTAACAAGTCCTCTAACAACAGGTCTTGCCACAGTTCTAACCATTAATCTATCAAAATCTGGCTCACGACCCATATTAATCGCATTAGCAGCAGCAGAGGCAAGACCTGTACCTATTGTTAGGAATAAAAGTTCTGGCACAGTAGCACTAAATGGTGTTAATGCATATGAACATATAGATGAAAGAACAACCAATGCTGTTAATCTTGGTTTAGAAAGTGCAACGTAAGGTTCTATAAGTTTCGATATTGATTTGGTCTTTTCTTGATCTTTTGAATCAATAGTGGTTTCTTTACTTTTGGCTTTGACTTCAAATGGAATATGTGATGTTTTCAATGTTGACTCTGTTGTATCGGAAGTACAACTTAATGCTTTTGTTAATTTAGCATTAAAACTTGGTGGTGATAGGTTTGAAATGAATTCTAAAGGTGAAGGGTCCAAAGATATGGGCTGCTCCGATTGTGACTGTGTAGAATAATGAGATCTCTGTGGAGTTGTCATTAGTTTAATGACATTATGACTTATCAATGGTAATTGATACCTTATGGCTGTCGTGTTCAAGACAAGACTCGAACGGAAAACAATCATATTAGCAGCATCAACTGGGTCTTTGTGAGAATATTCAAGAGTAATAAAAGACTTTGAATAGTTTCTTTAGTCGGTTGTTTTGGTTGTTGTTGATGTTTAATCACGGTTTTTGATTTCACTGTTCTAAAATGTTTGAATTTTTTTTTTAGATCTTCTTCCGGACTGGGAAACACTCTGCAGATTTGAAGAGGAATGAAGGAAATGACTTATATCTTGAGAAATCAGTAGTGAATGGTCCCTGTTTACTATATATATTGAATATTTGACGCTAGTTTGACTATTTGGCTCTTTTTTCTGGGACTTTTTGGACAGTATTTAGCCCATGTGTATACAAATTTCACTTCCTTTACAGTATTCTGGGGTCCAACACGGGGATTGGATAGCCAAGATCAACATCAAGCTAATAAATTTATCTACAATTATTCATACTTTACATATCATTAATCAGATCTAAACACAACTCTAGTTTTCCACTTTAGTCTCTGTATTTTCTTCATTCACTTTATTCTTCTTCTCTAATTTAGCCAAGGCTTCATTTTGTTCCTTCTCTTCCAATTGTTTATTTTGAATCTTATTTTCAATTAAATCATGAAATGCAATAATAGATCTAACCAAACTACTAATATATGTAACCATTAATTCATCATTTGTCTTAACTGTAAATGCAGTGGCCAATGGATTTTTAGCATTAGCAACATTATCAACATCTTCTTCATTTAATTCATCAATACCTGATAAATTTGGTAATAAATTGAAAACATCTTGTAGTTTACCTAAAATGGTATTGTTGATTGGTAATGCACCTGATGAAACTTTTTCTAAATACTGCACAATGTCTCTTAATTTCAATTGTAAACCTTGTAATGATTTCAATTGATTTGTTATTCTAATGGATAATGAACCTGCAGCTTGGTCTCTAATATCTCTAAGCAAATGTTCAACACCAATCTCTTCAGCTTCTTCAGCTTCAATTGTAGATGGAATATGATTAAATGTCTTTTCCGTACTAGACCCATCATCTTTAACTTCTTCAATGGCTATATATGCATCTGTTGGAATACCAACACCATTTTGTTTAACATCCACGATTAATAATGTTGGATTTGGTGTATATTTTTTGAAAACTTCATTAA
>JAKTWT010000179.1:0-35563 GCA_030582155.1 Hansenula lynferdii | reverse complement strand
CATTATCAGCGTTACGGTTACCAGGAACAATACCACTGTTCAAAATTTGTAAAGCACCGTTGAACATCCAAGCACCGGCAGCACCCTTTGGATGACCAGTCAAGTATTTTTGAGCAACAGCCAAAGCTGGATTACCTTGACTTCTACCCAAGTGTCTAAACATCAAATCTAATGTAGCAGATTCATTCTTATCGTTAGCTTTGGTAGAAGTACCGTGCATAGAACAGACATTGATATCATCAACGGTCAAACCAAAAGTAGCCAAAGCACCACGAATTGGAGCAATTCTTGAATTGTTTTGGTAAAAGAAGTTACCATAGTAATCTTTAGCCTGGTTGATTTGAGATTGAGCTTCATGTTGAATTTCTTGAACTCTTTCAGAAACATAAATTTCTTGTTCTTCAGCTGGATATTGTTTAGCTTCTTCACCCAAGAATTCATATTCACCATCGACCCATTGTTTGACTTCTCTGATTCTTCTTTCAACTTGACGTTTTCTGTAAGAAATGTCCATCAAAGTAGCTTGATGTTTCAAATCACCATGATGTTCTCTAGCAGTGGTCAATAAACCTTTACCTGGAGCTGGAACTGATCTACCGATAGAATCAGAAGCAGTGGCAGTTAAACCTAAGATACCATAAATTGGAACACCCATCTTCAAAGCTAAGTCGGCATTCATAATAACTTGAATACCTGAACCTTGAGCTTCCATGAAACCGTTTCTAGTACTGGTGGTTGGTCTTGACATTTCCTTTGGAGTACGACCATGTTCAAATTCATCTAATGAGTTTGAAGTAGCATTCATGTTAGCGAATTCGTATGAACCTTCTTCTTGGAAATCATCATAACCACCAACAACACAAACCTTGGCCTTACCTGAAATAATGGTTTCAACACCGATATCCAAAGATTCAACGGCAGTAGCACAAGCACCAACTGGAGTCTTGATTGGACCAGATGATGATAATAACAACATATTAACCCAAGCAGACATAGTATTGATAAAAGATTCTTGCAAGATATCGTTTTGAACTGGAATTTCCTTGTAACGATCTTTGAACATACCACGTAAAGCAGAAACACCACCCATACCTGAACCAGCACAGTTACCTAACTCAGAAACATGAATGTATTTGTATAGTTCATAAGGATCTTTGATACCAGCAGAGATGAATGCTTCAACAGTAGCAACAAGCACGTACAAAGTGATTGGATCAACTTGAGAGATGGTATCTTCAGAAATACCATATTGTCTAGCATCCCAACCAGTTGGAACTTGACCAGCAACTAAACGATCAAATTTCAAAGCCTTTGGAATGAACAAAGTAGCACCCGATAAGACCTTAACAGTGTATTCACCAGATTCAGAATTTTCTTGAATCTCGACTTTATCACCATTTTGAAGTTTGAAATGTTCCGCAGTTTCTTTTGAAGCATCGAATTCAGATAAATCTTCTTCAATGACAACTTCTTGAATAAAATTTTTCTTTTCAGGGTTGTAACCGTTAAACATTTCTGGTTCAATTAATCTAATACCACAGTGCTCAAGGATATATTCTTCATATTTACCTTTAACATCTTTATCTTCAACAGGTTCCTTGGTCTTAGCATCAACCCAACCGGTGTATGGTCTACCTTTCAAATTACCGTTATGGTACTTAATCAAACCCATAATCCAAGCAATTTCAATACAACCTTCTAATGAGAATTCACCATAAGCTTCCATTTCCCATCTAGTTCTTGCAGAACCCCATGGACCAACTTCTGAGAAACCAGTAACAACAACAACTTTTTCCAAGTTTAACAAACCTTCTAAATCTGGAGCAGCTTTCTTGATTTCATCATAAGATTTCAAAGTTGGGAAATCGAATTTCATGTTTGCTCTTGGGTTAATCTCAGTTTTTGCGAATGGAGCATCAGCATTAGCACCGTTAACAATCTTGTGTTCCAAAGCAGTTTCAATGGAAACAGCTCTTCTGATATCAGCAGTGTCAGTGATATCTGATCTTAATTGATTGGTACGTTCTTTCAATTGACTAATGAATTGTAAACCACCGTTCAAATCAGCCAAAACAGGAGCTTTTTGACATAATTCGGTTATTTCTGGAGTCAAAAGACCCAATAAGTTGAAACCCATTTCAGATTGAGAGAAAGTTCTAACACCCAAGTTTTCAATACCTTCAGAAATAATGTTGTTGGCACTCATTAAACCAGTACCTCTGGTCCAACCAATAATAGCACCACAAATGGTCAATTGGTTGGCCCAGCTTTCTGAATGCCATCTATTGAACAATGTTTCTAATGACAATTTGGATTCAGAGTATAAACCATCAGAACCGAAAGTACCGTGGTTTGGTGACATTGGTAAAATAACCTGAGCTGGTCTAGTTTCAATACCTCTTTCAGCTTTATGTTCTTTAACAGAACCCAAGATTCTCAATAAGTTGGTCAACATGATACGATGAGCGAATTCTGATTTAGAATCAATTTGAGTCATTTCAATACCATTTTCTGGAATAGCAGCAAATGGAATAATAGCATCCAAATCCCATCCTAAACCACCTTTCTTGACATCATCATAGATGTAATCAACTAAAGCGTGGACATCTTGTTTAGAACCTTGGTTAAATGGGACAACAACTAAAGATGAACCTCTAGCACCATATTTAGCGTAAATTTCTTGATAGTATTCAGTGACTTTTTTACTGAATCTTGAGGTGGTCAAGATAACATTAGCACCACCTTGAACTAAACCTTTCAAGATCTCAGCACCAATTGAACCCGCACCAGCACCGGTGATCAAAACATGTTTACCTTTAAAAGTAACACCATTAACAGCGGCTTGTTCCAAGTTGTCCAAAAACAATGAAGTTAATGAACGGTCATAAGCCCATGTGTCATCAGGCAATCTCTTCTTCAAGTGTAAGAATGGGATAGTTTCAGGTGGAATGACTTTAGAAACTGGGTTCTTAATTGATGAAGTGGTTGGCAATGAAGCGACTTCCTTGGTAGAATCTGAATCCAAGTTATCATCGTTGAAACCAGCAACAGTGGTGTTTTGTTTGATTTCAATTTCATTGGAAGATTCCAAGAATTTAATCAATTCACCATACAAGTTTTCAAATTCAACCTTGGTACCAGATGATAATTCAGCTTGTTTAGAGATAGCATTGTAAACCTTGGTTAAATCTTGTTCAATGGTTGGTTGAGGTTGTCTGGTAACTTCTGAACCTTGAGACATTTCATGAACGTATTGTTGGAATTTACGAACATTTTCTCTTGGTTCTTCAGAGTAAGTGATGTTACCCTTGTGATCAACAGTTGTTTTTGGACCTAATGGATAAGAAATATCCTTGTAAACAGGGTCCAAATCCAAAACTTGTTTACAGTTTTCAATCAATTGGTTACCTAATTCCTTGGCCAAGATGTAATTTTCACCTTTTGAAGCATCAGCTTGATTGATGTGGTATTCCATGAATTTGATCAAAGTATCATTTGAACGGTTCATAATGTTGATAGCTTCAGAAACCAATTCTCTGTCAACTCTTTTCAAAGTACCATGAATAATTTCAAAATACAAAGTTAACAAACTTTGTCTAGACCAATTCCAAGAACTGTCGTAGACTCTAGCCTTCTTTCTTGAAAATGATGAAGTAATACCTTCGATGAAATAATCACCTAATTCGTTGGTCAAGTTATCCAATTGATCTTGTAGACCTTTCAAAGTGTTCTTTTGCTCATCAACCAACTTGTTACTCTTGTTTAAATCTAATTTCAAGTAACGAGCCAAAACTTGTAATTGTTGACGAGCCAAGACCTTGTTGTCTTTGGTTAATTCTTCAAAGGCAGCAGCGTCAATAGTAGCACCACCAGCACCACCAGCTGAAGGACCAGCAGCAGCGGCAGAGCTCAATGAGATTGAAGCAATAGAAGCGTATTTTTGAGCAACACCATCTAAAAAGGCTTTAGCATCACCTTCAGCACCTAAACGAGCAGCAGGTTCATTAGTTAAAGTCAAAAGTAAGACAGAATCTTGTCTACCAGGACCTAACCCCCAACGGGTTTGCAAATACTTTCTAGCAGTACCAACACTGAACCCACCAGGCATCTTTGAAGACATAACACGAGCAATCAGAGAAGATGATTGTTTACCCAATTGACCAGAGAAAGTTTCTTGAAAAGTTTCGGCCAATTCTTCTAATGGAGTTTCTTCTGGTTTTTCTGGTGTTGAACCAAATTCTTTACCTAAATCACCTAAAATTTCATTTTGCACAGTGGATTTACCGTTAACCAAATCTTTAATAGCCTTGGATAATGGAACTTGGTCTAATGATTTCTTTAATTTTTGGGCAACAAGAACGTGAAGTAATAATGCGGCCTTGACTGGTTCATCTGGAATTTCAGCAACTGGACCTGATGGAGCAGCAGCAGCAGCAGCTGGGGCAGCAGCGGCAGGAGCTGGAGCAGATGAAGCAGCTGGAGTAGCATCTGAAGCAGGAGCAGCAGAAGCAGCGGCAGCGTCCTCTTTCGCAGCCAAATCAGCTGGATCTGGAGTGTAGTAAATTTCCTTAGCATCTTTGGCGTAACACAAGACTTGTCTTTGTAAAGACAAGGCGGCATCGTAGGACTCGAATTTAGCCTTGATGGTTCTGGTAGCCATACCAGCCAAAGTAGGAGAAGGACCGATTTCAACAACTCTTTCAGTGTTGTAGTCTTTCAAAAAGACGTCTTGGGTTTCAATCCATCTGACTGGACTAGCAAATTGGTAAGCCAATAGCTCTGTCAACAAGACGTGAGCCAATTCTTGTTCAACTTCTGGACGCATGTTTAATGTATATCCTAAAGCGGTTGGTTGTTTAGAAATTGAGCAAATTGTCAATGGGCAGATTTAGACATTCTTATAGCATCAATAAAATTTCCAACAGGGCTCTTGTCTAGTTTGTTGGTGCGCATCCACACAAACAGCAGATGGGTTAGCGCAGCATTCTGTTGATCTTTTTTTGTTGGGATTTTGAAATTTGAACAAGCGTTGAGGATTAGGTAAACATCCATCACGTGACTTTTTAGATTATGTAAGCCAAACATAACGCGACGCGTGTTTTGTTGATAATTTATTCAATTATATATGGAGATAGTTGAGGATCTGTACCACTTTGGAGGAAAACGACACATCAGCAAGCCATGCACATCAAGAAGATAGTGATCCAGGGGTTCAAAACCTTCAAAAACACCACCGTAATCGATAATCTCTCGCCAAGTCACAATGTGGTGGTTGGTCGTAACGGTTCTGGTAAATCGAACTTTTTTGCCGCTATCAGGTTCGTGCTAAGTGATCAATACACTAGAATGTCTAAGGAAGAGAGGCAAGGTTTGATTCACGAAGGCTCTGGTACAGTGCTTTCAGCTTATGTGGAGATTATCTTTGATAACTCTGAGGGCAGATTCCCAACGGGCAAAGATGAGGTTGTCATCAGAAGAACCATTGGGTTGAAGAAGGATGATTATTCTTTAGATTATAAATCCTCCACAAGGCAAGATATTATGCAACTGCTTGAAAGTGCTGGGTTCTCGAAATCGAATCCTTATTATATCGTGCCACAAGGCCGTATAACCTCATTGACCAATGCTAAGGACGCTGAACGTTTAAATCTATTGAAAGAAGTGGCAGGTGCAAAAGTGTTTGAAAATAAATTGAAAGAAAGTACTAAAGAAATGTCCAAAACTAAGAATCAGAGGGATAAGATTGATGAAATGCTTGATTTCATCGAGGAGAGATTATCAGATTTGGACTCTGAAAAGGAAGAACTAAAGAATTTTCAAGATCTAGAGAAAGATAAAAAAATTTACGAGTTCGTCTTATACGATAGAGAGCTAAACGAAGTTTCAAATTCTATTGAGCAAATTGATAGTGAATACCAAACAGGTGTTGATGAGTCGCAGAATTTCATGGCTGAATTGGAGAAAAGAGAAAACTTGATTGTGGAAATTGGGAGGGCCATCGATTCCACAAAACAGAACTTGAAACTATTGAACATTGACAAAAATGAACATTTCGCCAATTTTGGAGAAATATCAAAACGTGTCTTTGACGTAAACGCCAATTTGACCGATATAAGGGCCAACATGGAGTCTTACAAGAAAACTCAAGCGAAAAATCAAAAATCAATTGATGGATTACAAGCCAAGATTGATAACCATGAGACTCAAATCGCTGAAAAAAAACCACATGTTGTATCTTTGAAAAATACCGAACAAACAGTCAAATTAGAGCTCTCACAGTATAAGACTAAACAAAGTTTGTTATACTCCAAACAGAATCGTTTCTCCACATTCACATCAGTTGAGGATAGAAATACATGGTTACAAGGACAAATTGAAACGCTAAACAATAATAAAGCCGTTGCATCTAACACAATTGACTCCAGTACCAAACAACTATTAAGTCATCAAACCAAATTACAAGAGATTGAATCTACGATTAATGACTTACAAGATTCTATAAACGGACCAAGTGCACAAGCGGAAGTTCATGAACTGGAAGATAAGCTCAACAATCTGAAAAGGTCACTTGTAGAAGAGAATGATGCTAGAAAAATATTATGGAAAGATGAATCACGTTTTAAAGCTATTTTAGAATCATTAGAAGATGAAGTTCGTAAGGCAACAAGACAAGTTAGTCAAACAATGGATAGACAACAAAGTAATGGGTTAGAGGCTGTCAAACGGATTGCTTCAAGATTGGGTCTTAGTGGAGTTTATGGTCCATTAGGTGAGTTGATCAATGTCAATGACAAGTATAGAACTGCAGTGGAAGTTGTGGCTGGTAACTCATTATTCCATGTTGTCGTGGATAACGATGACACCGCAAGTACCATCGTGGATGAATTGGTCAGAGAAAGAGCTGGACGTGTAACATTCATGCCTTTAAACAGAATTCAACCAAAGGATGTGCCATACCCTGATTCAAATGACAGTGTCCCGTTGATCAAGAAAATTGGTTTCGATGCTGATATCGAAAGTGCTGTCAAACAGGTCTTTGGTAAAACCATTGTGACAATAGACTTGGAAAGAGGTTATGAATTATCAAGAGAGTTCAAATTGAACGCCATCACATTGGATGGTGATAAAGCTGATAAAAAGGGTCTCTTGACTGGTGGTTATCATGATTTCAAAAAATCAAGATTAGAATCAATGAAGACTAAACAAGATAAATCAAGAGAGCTACGTGAACAGGAAGCTAAATTGTTTAGAGTCAAAACTGATATAACGCGTAAAGATCAATCAATTTTGAAAATCAACAATGAAATTAAAGCTGTGACAAATGATCTAGAAAATTTATTGTCTACAAGACAGCCATTAAAATCTAAATTGTCAAATGTATTGAGTGAGAAATTCAGATATACAGATGAATCGAAATTGCTGAAAGATCAGATAGCTAAAAATGAAAATTATATAATCAACTTGGACACTAAATTAGCGCAGCTTCAGTCTGAGTTGAACTCAGTGTTCCAAGAAGGTTTGTCCAGTCAAGAGAAAACTGAGTTACAACAACTTTCCTCTAGAGTGATTGACTTGGAGAATGAATTAAATTCAGTTGAGGATGAATTGTTAAGGTATGAAACAGAGTTGAACAACATTGAAGTTGAATTGGCTGAAGACTTGAAACCACGTTATAAGGAACTGATTAAACAAACCAAACAAACCAATTCCGGTGACCTTGACGTCGATATTCAAAATTTAACAGGGCAATTGGAAGATTTGGAAGAACACAAAGCTGCTGTACAAGAAAAACTAGCTGAATCTGAGGAGCAAATTACCCAAGCAGAAACCGAGTTGAAGAGCAAGCAAGCTTCATTGACCAAAGCTGATGAACAACAACGTAAGCTATTAAGAAATCTTGAAAAATTCCAGAAAAACTCTGAAAAATATTTATCCAAAAGATCACTATTATCAACAAGAAGAGATGAATCTCAACGTAAGATCAGAGAGTTGGGTGCATTGCCTGAAGAAGCTTTCTCTGAGTATGAAGACATTAGCTCTGGTCAATTGTTACAAAGACTGAACAAAGTCACCAAAAGTCTTGAAAAATTCAGTCATGTCAACAAAAAAGCTCTAGAGCAATATCTAAGTTTTACCAAACAAAGAGATGGACTAGTTGAGCGTCGTAAGGAGTTGACAAAATCTGAAACGTCAATTGAAGACCTTATCAACGTCTTGGAAACAAGAAAAGATGAAGCTATTCAAAGAACTTTTCAACAAGTCTCTGCCTCATTCAGTGAAGTCTTCGAAAAATTAGTTCCAAGAGGTATTGGTAAATTAATAATGCAACAAAGAGATAAGAATTCACAAGCATCGCAAGTGATTGATGAAGATGGTGATGTTGAAGTTGAGGAAGATGACCAGGATGATATCAATGGTGATTCTGTAATTGACAATTATAGTGGTATTTCCATTCAAGTTTCATTCAACTCCAAAGAGGATGAACAACAACGTATTGAACAACTATCAGGTGGTCAAAAATCATTATGTGCCATCGCATTAATTTTGGCTATTCAAAAATCGGATCCTGCACCTTTTTATTTATTTGATGAGATTGATGCAAATTTGGATACCCAATATAGAACAGCTGTGGCTAATATGATTCATGAATTAAGTGAAAATGCTCAATTTATTTGTACAACTTTCAGACCTGAAATGTTACAAGTTGCGAATACATTCTTTGGTGTGATGTTTAATAATAAGATTAGTACCGTGAGTAAAATCAACAGAAGTGATGCTCTAGGCTTTGTCGAAGGTCAACAACAACGTTCTTGATTGGATAAAAGAAGGTGTTTTATGTTTTAATGGCTTTTAATTTCATGTGCTGAATAGTATACGTGTTTTGTTTAATTTATAATGTCAACTAACTTTTTAATAATACTATTATACAATCTTATGTAACTCCCATGATTCAATTTTTCTTGAAATCTTTCATTAAACTCTTAAATGCACTACTAGTTCTCTTTTTACCGTTTTGACTACCAATCAAATTTTTTGCAGTCTTTGCGTCAAGATATTTTTGACTACCTTTTAATTCTTCATCACTTGAACTATCATCATCACTACTATCATCTGTAGCTGAATCATCACTTTCGTTATCACTTGACCCTTCATCAGATCCACTGGATTCCTTTTTATTCTCTTTGGATTTCTGTTGAGATGTTGGTAATTCTTGTGTCTTATTTCCCTTTGGTGTCAATGAATCTAAAACATCTGGAACACCACGAGTGACCAAATCAGATAGCGAACTTAAAGAATAACGATTATTTGGCTTTTTCACAGGTTTTGGAGTGGATTTCTCGGCTTGTGGAGGTTTCGATGGTGTTTGATCTGATGATTTTTTTGTTGTTGGAGTGACTGGAGCTGATGCCACTTCTTTAACTTCTGCAAGTTTATTGTTGGCTATTGATTTTCTCAAGTTGTTGGTTGGTTTACTCAAACCTTTTGGAGTATTGACAATTCTTGGTTTTTTCTTGGTTTTGTCATCTTCATCCTCGTCTTCATCCTCTGTATCATCAGAGTCTGAATCCGATTCTGAGCTATCAGAATCTGAACTTGAACTATCGTTAATATATTCTTGGGATTTTGGTTGACTAGATACATCGTGGTATTTAGCTCTTTTGGATCTTATGTCAGTGTCATATTTCTTAGCGTATGCAAGTGCTTCTTGTCTTTTCTTCTCTAGTTCGAGCCTGGCCTTTTCATAAACCTTGCGCGTCTCTTGAGCAGCCTTCTCATCGATAGTTGTTGACAAATCATAATCAGTAGAGTCTTGTGATAAATTTGATAGTGCGTTGGCTGGGCTCTTGGCTGGGCTCTTAGCTGGTTGGCTTTTAATTTGCACTGGACTTTTCTTTGGTGTCAATTGCTTACTACTGTCTGTAGCTTTGACTTGTGAGGCAGGCTGTGATAGTACAGGCTTGGATGGTGTAGGTTTTGTTGTTTGTGATGAGGCTGGAATACTAGCAGTACTAGTGTCAGCCGAACCCCTTTTAGCATCATTCTTTTGTTTCCGTAGATGACGTCTTCTAGCGTTATACAACAATCTTCTTCTTTCTTTGAGATACTCGTTGAAATCACTGTCCGACAAAGTTGGATCTCTCAACTTAGTCAATACTCTTTCAAGTCCAGGAACCTCTTCAGTTGGATATTCTTGTGGTAGGTCATCAACATTGACTCTTTGTTTTCCAGGTTTGGCCATGTAGTCTTTGAGTTTCATTGGAGTGCTTTGACTTTCACGTTTTTGAGTTGAGGTTGGTTTGAAATTCTTAACTTCATCAAGATCTTTAATTTGTGTTGATTGAGCATCCAATTGGTGTAACGTTTGACTCAAAGTTTCCAGATTATCTGATGTAGCTGGTTTTGGTTCCGCAAGTTCGGGTTTAGAAGCTGAAGCTGTTTTCTGTTCAATTGATGGTTCTGGTTTCTGAGTTAAATTGGATTTATCTTGAACTGTTACAGTTGGTTTAGTATGTGAAGCTTTTGTTTGTTGAGATTTAACTGGAACTGGAGCCTCTCCTTGAGCTGGTTTAGCATTTTCAGGTTTTTTAGTCTCCTCGGTGAGAGCAGCAGGTCTCATGTCATTTGTGTTATCTACAGCATCAACCATTTCTTCATCTGAATCACTGACATTATCTTCGGACTCAGTTTCTGTCTCACCTTCTAATGACTCTGTCTCATCTTTTTTGTTATCTGCCACTGGTTTTATTTGCTCTGCCTCTGGTTCCGCACTAGTCTCTTCTTGATCTTTTTCTGACTCCTCTTCATCTTCTTCATCTTCTCCGCTTTCACCACTTTCTTCATCTTGATTTACATCATCTTCTTTTTCATCTTCCAAGCTCACTTCTTTTCCTACTAAATATTCACTCCCCGGTGTTGATGCCTTCGACTCTATAGGAAGTTCTGGTGATTCAGAGGAGGACTTGTCACTAGTACGCTCATTGATTGGGATGGATAATTTTTCAGCAGCTTTTCTGGCAGCAGCTCTAACTTTTTTTGGAGGAACTGGTTTTTGGGAATTATGCTTTGCAAATTTCTTTGTGACAGAAGCAGGTAATCTACCACTTTTAAAAATTTTGATTATTTCATCCTTGGTAAATTCAGGTTCATCGATTTCATTGTCTTCATCTGAATCTGAAAAACTGTCTTTATTGGTGACATTAGCCTTGTTGGTGACATTGGCGATGATATTAGATGCGGAAGTGTTTTGAGAAAGTGCAGGTGATGGTTCTCTGCTTGTTCTGATTGATGGTTTGGCTTGTGGTTTGGCCTGAGTATCAACTGGCTTCACTGATGCCTCTTGAACTTTTGATTCCACTTCAACAGCTTTTGGTACAGCCTTTTCATCAACTGGTACATCTTGGACTTTACCAGGATGAATAGCTGGCTTCTGTTCTTCAGTTGGTTTTCCTAGATCAACAGGCTGAGCTAATGATGTGTTCTCAGTAACTGCTTTCTCCGAAGTTCCTCTATGTTTCTTTATTTGAGAAGGTGGAGGTAAAATATCTCTATCATCCAGATCTTCGTCTTCATCGTCTTCATCTTCCTCTTCATCTGAGTTTTGATTTATTTTCGATCCCTTAAAGGAGTTGTTCATCTCTGCGGTCTTATCTTCAAGTGATTTTTTGACAGGTATTATACGTTGAGTAATTTCTTCGTTAATTTGCTTTTCCTCCAAAACTTCATGTTCAACATCTTTCAATTGTGGTTCAGGAGCGACGAGCATGCCAGATGTGATCCTTTTAGAGGATGGAGGTAATGGTGAGGTGGCCACTGGTGCCTTAGACTTTTTCGGATCTAAAAATCTTGTGTCATCTTCATCAGGTGGAGGCAATGATAAATCAGCTGAATCCTCAGCGTTAATGGAAATGTTTCTGATTGATGTATTGGACTTATTGTTATTATCATTGTTATCGATATTGTTATCTTCTTCGTCGTGTCTTGAATATATTTGATTTGATAATGGAGTAGATTTTCTTGATTCACCTTCTCTCGATGCCTTCCAGACTGAATCACGATTATCTTGACGTCTCTTCTTTGGCAGCAAAGAACTCGAAAATATGGGAGATGCAGCACGTTTGGAGCGATTATCATTAGTCAAATTTGAAACATCACCTAAAGTCGCAGAGGATGGATAATTGGTAGAAATTTCATTGATCAATAACACTCTGACAACTCTATCGTAATCGAAAACATCACCAGCGGTATAGTCGGGATCCAAATCACACTCTTGTGCATCTTGTAGTTTTAAGATCTCCAATGGGTTTGAATCTGGATATAATTTTTCAAATCTTAGTGAAATCTCATGTGCAACTTCTAACAATGTCTTGAACCTTTGGGTTATGTGCAAAAATTTCGTGAAAGATGGCTTTTCCACAGGAACGAACGATGAATTTTGTTGGTAGTTTTGAGAATTGTTCCCATTTGTATTTGGAGTACTGGTCCCAATACCTCTATTAAAGAGATCTGGTGATGAGTTTAGTGTCTGGTTAAGATAGCCCGCGTTTTGTTGTTGAAAGACCCGCTGTTCGCGTTTCAACGCGCTTGGGGGCACCAATATCACCTGAAGTTTCAGCATAATTACAGCAATGTTGGAACTATCCGAAAATGGTTGTAAATGTGGATCAAAGTGAAGCTCAAAATGTAATTTCCACAGGTTAATAACAGTTGATGCACCAACCAGTTTGAACTTTCTGATGTCCTCATTTTAATTTTTTTTCGCCTGAAAATCGCGAATCGCGAAAGCTCAAAAAGTTGGATAATTATCCGAAAACAGAAGTTACGCTTTTTGTACAAAAGCCATCAACTACAAAAACTTCAAAGAAACGAATATACTCAATAATAGCTAAATCTGAAGTCTTTCTATAGCTTACTAGTGTTACGAACAACTTCATCAACAGCCTTGGCAACATATTGGACGTTGTGGCTGTTTAAACCAGCAACTGAAGCTCTACCAGAACTGACTAAATACACAGCATGTTTAGATTCCAATCTGGCAACTTGGTCCTTGTTCAATCCAGTAAATGAAAACATACCTTGTTGCTTGACAATATGATCCCAGTTACCTGGGGTACCAAGATTGACTAAAGTGTCTCTTAAAGCGACTCTTTGAGTATAGATACGTTGACTCATTGTGACCAAGTCTTGTTCCCATTGTTTTCTCAATGATGGAGTAGTTAAAATCTTGGAGACAATCTTAGCACCATAAGCTGGTGGATTTGAGATTTCAGATCTGATGAAAGTTTGTAACTGAGACAAGATGGCAGCTTTGTTATCAGAGGTAGGTAAAACCAAATGGAATGCACCAATTCTTTCACCATACATACCAACATTTTTGGCAAATGATTGACAAATTAAAATTGGGGTCTGTAAAGCTTCAACACCCTTTTGAACAGCCCAAGCATCGTTGACCAAATCACCAGAGGCAAAACCTTGGTAGGCAGAATCAAACAATGGTAAATGGTTTTTAGCTTTTAAGGCATCCAAAATTTTTACCCATTCTTCTCTAGTTGGGTCTAACCCAGTTGGGTTGTGAGCACAAGAGTGCAGCAAGAAGACTGAACCTTCTGGGGCATCGTTGATGTCTTTCAAGTAACCTTCCAAATCAAGACTCTTTGTCTCGGCGTTCCAGTAAGAATAAGCAGCAGTTTTCAAACCTAATGATTCAAACACTTGAAAATGATTAGCCCATGTTGGCTTTGATAAATAAACAGTTTGTGATTTGTTGTAAAACCTGGTAATAAATTTAGCGGCAATGTGTAAAGAACCAGTACCTGATAAAGTTTGAATGGAAACTAATCTTTCATCCTTAATTGCTGGGGATTCCTCACCCAAAATGACCTTAGCAGCGGCATCAACAAAACTAGCAAACCCTTGAATTGGTAAGTATTCATGGTTGAAAGTTGGATCAGCATGAATTAATTTTTCAGCTTCCTTGACTGATGGTAAAACCCAAGGTTTACCATTCTCGTCACGATAAGCACCAATACCTAAATCAACTTTTTCAGTACGTTTATCAGCTGTGTAACGAGCTTTCAAGCCGAAGAGAGCATCTGGTGGTAGTTGTTGAATTGAAGAGAATATGTGTGACATTTTGATTACTTTGTTTGAAAATAAGCAAATACCTTTTGTATGTGTAAGGCCAATTCAATAAATATTCTCGGTAATTATTACACTTTATTTGACTTTCTGTCTGTATTTCTCCATGACTCAGTGTGGTGCGGAACGGTGGACCCAAATACGAGGTATGAGGTCACGTGCTGTGATTTGAAGCCCTCGGAATTTCCCCTATGTAATTCTAGGGCGGCTATCACGAAATCACCTGGAGAAGCTGATTTGATATCGTTTGACCTGAACCTGACATAAAACAAGAAAAAGGTGGTCCACTGTTTCCTGATGAGCTCCACAAACACCTCGCTGCCGCTGACGAACACAGACTACATCAACAGATCATCAGAAATATGGTTCATGCCGCGGATATTGAGCTCGTTTGGCAATGCCATAGATGAGCAGTCCAGAGCAGCTTTGCCTGATCGAACAGCAACTGTGAATTTTGGTTACTTGGTGAGCCCATACGCAGGCGCGTGTATGACCATGGCTATAATACTGAATAGGACAGTGGTATTTGCATCTGCAAGAAGAAATGTCAATAGGTTGTCAAATCTGCCCAAGACTTCACTACGGATAATATCAATAGCCGTGTTGACGAAGGCTCTATGGGATATTTTCTTGCAATACACCGTCATAACCCCATATTTGAAAGATCTGGCTGGTGGGCTAATAACCAATGAAACCCCAGGTGTGGATACTTTCCTATGGAGAATCTTTGTCTCACTATGCATCTCACAATTTTTGGAAACATTCGTGTCAATCACATCAAATCAATCAGCGTTAAACGATACAGGGTTAACACTATTTGAACATTCACTAGCATTCCAAGAGTCACAGTTCTTACCAATACCCTCAGCCCAACTATTAAACATATGCATCTTCTCCATCGTTCATCAGATTGTCATTCACACCATGGGTATAACAAACACCAAAAAATATCAGCTTATACCGTCCACAATAATGGGTGTTGGATTTCTAGCCTACTATTGTTATAACATCTCCAATGGTGGTGTGCTATTCTTTCCAACTGTGGTCATTGTATCAGCCATACCTCAGTTCCTAGTTTTTTCAATAATCATGTTGTGTCTAGCACTTTACTACTTGGCGGTATTTGTGAATCAAGATTCTTCAAGTTTGACCTACACAGTTATGATTGAAAACTTGAGATCTTCAATAAATTTACAATTGAATGATGATTTTCATTCGGCATTGATGAGATTTGGTTACATAATGTTTGCCGCTGTGGAAAATGAAGAATATGTAAATGAGTTATCAGATCTCATTGCACCAAGGAAAACTTATTTGGAGTGTAACAATCATCTGATTAGTGGATATATGAATGATATCAAGACAAACCCTGAGCTCATTAAAGATGAACCTAAAGAATCTCTATTGGATAAAGAACAATATAAAAACTCAAATGTTATCAAGAGATTTTTAAATGTTGGGATATTATACAAAAAGTTGTTATTCCATGTATTCAGATGGAGAAAATCGAATGATAAAGAAGATTCGAATAAAGGAGGTTCAATAATCCCACTAAAGAACAATTACGGTGCAAATACCTCCAAGACTGTGGATAACTATCAAACATTCCTCGCAAATGATAGTAACACTCAACTATTACCAGAATTTGACCCATCTGACTATGATTTTATTTATGAATCAGAATCAGATAATGAAATTTTAGATTATGAATCAGATCTGGAAGAAATTGATGAAGAAATTGATACACCAGGTTATCTATCATCAGCGGCACAAGCACGCTTATTCGAAAACAAATCACACTCAACGAATACAGCACAATTGAGCAAGCAAAGAGCTATTGATGAACTATTGGATACAAATGATCTTCTCAAATTAATAAATCCAATAAATATTGATCAAATTTCATATCTAAATAGCTTAAGAACTCATTTATCACAAGATACACGCCTCACAAGATCTTCATATTGCAAAATTAACCAAGATTCATTATTACAAGAAGTCATGCTACAAAAAGGTCACTCTCAAACGCATAACCATGATCATGATAATGATGATTCTCAAGATTTATCATGTGTTGTATGTCAGACAAACAATAGAGAGATTATAGTTTGGCCATGTAAATGTTTTGCTCTTTGTGAAAATTGTCGAATTTCATTAGGTGTTAGAGGTTTTAGTATATGTGTTTGCTGTAGAAGGAAAGTTGATGGTTATAGCAAGATTTATATACCATGATTACGAGAAAAATAAAGTATTAGGCTGTGATTTGGAAAGGCTATATAATACATAATGATTTTACATGACATTACCCGAGTTTAAGATTGTAGATAAAAATTCATTTCGAAACTTTTGAAAGACTAGCCATTAAATCCTGAATACTTGGAGGATTTGCATTGGAAGGTTGAGAATTAGGCTGAGTTTGATTAAATTGAGGTGTAGTTTGAGTAGGATAAGAAGGTTGATTATTGAATGATTGAGGTTGAAATTGTTGCTGTGGGGCTTGCTGAGGTAATAAAGAGGCCAAGTTAAACCCACCTGGTAATGAAGTAGGTTGTTGAGGTTGTGGAGAGAATTGATTAAAAGATTGTTGAGGATATTGTTGTGGGAATTGAGGAGTCATCGCAGGTTGTTGTTGTTGCTGGCCAGCCAATGCAATCAATTTTTGTAAAGCATCTGGTCCCAAGCTCTGTAAAGATTGTAACAATTGCTGCTGTTGTGGAACGGCTTGAGGTTGTTGAAATTGTTGTTGTTGTTGAGCTGGTGGTTGGTAATAAGTTGGTTGGCCATAAGATTGTTGACCATATTGCACTTGTGGGATCTGTTGTTGTTGACTGAAACCACCATAACTATTACCACCTGTGAACTGTTTCTGTTTGGCAGCAGTCAAAATTGACACGGTATCATCTGGGTTGCTATTCAAATATTCATCAAACTTCACACCACCATCTGGAGTTTTTTCAAACACTTGCACATCACAAGTTCTGTTTCTATTGATCAAAACAACACTCATGACACCGGCATAGGCAACATCGTTGATTTTTTGTTTTAGATCCATACCAGGTTTCAAAAATTCATACTCTGAGACAATGTTTGAATTATGAAATTGACGATTAACTTCTCTGGCAAAACCTGGATCAGCAGCTCTTTTAACAAAAATCTGACATTCAATGTTTTTTTTTCTTCTTGAATTTGAATAACCTTGATCAGCCCCATAATCATCTCTAGCTCTTTTTCTCTGTTGCTGATCATTATGATTATCACCATAAGAATTTTCTTGTCTTTGGCCAGGTTTAGAATTTTTGGCAATTTGTAACACAAGATCTTTACCATTTAATGGGACATTACTTTCTTTCGCAATAGCATTTTCCACGGCACTTGCATCAGTGAATTGTATAAACCCATAAGAACCTTTCAAAGAGATTTGTAAAATTTCACCATATCCGTTGAAAAGTCTGAATAAATCTTGTTTGGAAATAGAATTCGAAGGTAAGTTACCAACAAATAACCTTGAGTTTGGTGCAGGAGGATGTCTTGAGTTTGCATGTTTAGCTTCGTTGTCAACAAAAGCGTTATATTTAGCAATTTCTTCATTATTCATTGCAATTGTCAAATTAGGTCTATGATCTTCAGAATAATTTTGGTGCTGATGTTGATGACTTTGATACAAATCAGGTTGAGAAATTTGAGGAGACTTCAATTCTTCCAAGATTCTTTTTTGTTTATCAGAATCAGAAAGTTTTAAAAACTCAGGATCAGAAAGTAGATTAGAACTCAAAATTTTGGATGCATATGATTGTAAGTTGGTGCCAGAGGTGACTGGTGAAGAGGTATTAGCAGTATCAGGTACTGTAGGAGCTGATGTACGAACAGAAGAGGATGGATTTTGAGTTTGCGATGAGTTGAATTTGTTAGTTTCAGAAGTGGAGGTGTTAGGCTCTTTGGCAGTTGATACATCGTCATCAGCTGTAGGATCATAATCATCATCTTCCTCTTCTTCTTCTTCTTCTTCTTGGTTCTCAGTCTTTGTGTCTTCTGACTTAGTTTCAGTGGACTCAGTTACAGGTTCCGGTTGCTCTGTAGTTTCATTTTCCTTAAGGGACTCAACATGTTGATTGTTTTCATCTTCATCGTCATCCTCATCAACAGAGTCATACAAATTGTCCTCATTGACATCACTTTCTTTTACAGTTGAAGTCTTGTTCTGCTCCTTGTTGGAGTCTTGTTCGTCGTTAGATGCTGAAGGGTCATATTCCTCGTCGTCTTGAGCCACTTGCTCATCATCTTGCTTTGGCTCAGAGACTTGTTGGTCTTCCACGGTGTTATCAGGGATGTCGAAAGTCGACTGCTCGTTCTCGTTGAACTCGTAAACGTTATCGTCAGACATGTTTGGGGGTATAATTGTGTAAATAGCTTGCGAGATGTGAGAAGAAGACAGCCTGAGTTTCAAACCACCTTATATGATTACATCGACAGAAAAATTACCGCTGAGATTGGAAAATCTCGCGATTGTGTTAGTGCTTGCTTAGTCAGCATTTCTTATTTACCCTGTTTTGATGTCACGTGATACTTATGATAATCACTGGTGTCTGGATGTAGAGGCATCCCCAATTTTTTGAATTTTGAATTGTCGCGATTTCATTGGCTACGAATCCAGCGAACCAAAAATGTGTTAATGTACAACTATTTACAACGCCCTATGTAAAATGAAAAATAAGTAAACCGAGTAATAATATGGTAATATTGGTAACCAGTAATCCTTAATGAAATGAACTTTTTATATGCTGTTTTGTATGAATATATGATCTATAGTGTTTTTTCGTAAGCTTCGTTAAATTTGTCTAGTTTTCAACTTTCTTTGTTGTTCTAGTGTTTTGATTATATGCCTTCTCATCTTCGTTATTTATACTATGAGCTGGACAAGGTACCACTGAACCACCAGCAACTGTGACAAAAGCAACAGCAAATGTTGTGTAGAAGAGATTGTTCGTTAGCTTGGATCTGACAGCAGCTCTCATCTTTTATTGATTGTGTATAGTGTATATGTTTAGTTGATTGTATACTCCAATACAGATTTAACAGATTTAACAAATGTGAAAATTACAAAATCGCCATCTCTCAAAGGCCAATTTTTTTTTTTGGCAAGAGAAACAAAAATTCGCGTATTTGATGGATTTTATCCGCGAAAATTGGAATGGCTGTCACCATCTCGTGTCAATACAAGCAACTACACGTTGTCTCATAAACCATTATATTCACGCTAAACTAGGATCAGCTTCTATTGTATACCGAGTTCCATTGCCTTATCAGTTCATAAAGACTCCTCTTGGCTTTATTTGGATTCTCCTGGTCATTCAATTGCGACTGCTCAATACGTTGTCTGACTTGATGAATCTTCTTCAAAGTATCGTCATTATCCAATAACAATTTTTCCTGGTCTTCATCTTCTTCTTGATCAATTTCCACTTGTAATAAGAAATCGTGTAAGACTTTGAAATGTAATTGCAACGTCGGGTTCTTGAAATCTTTTGGATCGTATCCATTCTTTAGTTTCAAATATTTCAAAACATGTTTCGTGACCAGTTTTAATTCCATTGATGGTCGATTATAGTGACCATATCCCTCTGGAACTTTTCTTATATCGTCCAAAAATGGTAGTCGTATTAACATAAACCCTTGTGGAAACGGTTTCTTACATGCCTGAAGGGCATACATACTTGGCTGACCACCTTTCCTTAATTTTCCAAACATTATAGCGACCTTGTTTAGCTTGATCAAGCTTTGATACAATGCACTCAAACATCTTGTGGATCCATCATATTTATCCTCATCAGGTATGATGAATGGAATTTGAGATGTGTTGTAATGAAATTTTATACCAACTTGTTCATTTTTAAATCCCAATAACCTCAAGAAGGAGTCATACTCTGTATCATATCTATTCAACTCTTCTACTTGTTTATCGTTCAATTGTATAACATCATCCTTGGATCCGAACTTATAAATTTTTGCAGTCTTATTAAATTCTTTCCCAGTGTTTTCATTAACAAATCTTCTTTTTGTATAAACATTTTTCCTGAAATTCTCTGTTTCATGAACATATTTATTTCTAGAGACACGTTCATGAGTATATATTGAATAACCTTTGATACCAATTACTAATTCTTTACTGAAAATGAAAGGACATTGAAATTGAATTCTTTTAATTTCTTTTCTTCTTAATACTCTATTTTTAATTAAAGTGGCATCAATTGGTTTTGTACTAGGACCATCAAAAATATTATCACCATCCTTCTCTGTATTGATCAATAACAATTCTGAATAAATCTTTGGATCAAACTGTTTGAATTCACTAGATATGAAAAATGGAACGATATTTATATATGAATCATCTAAATCATTAAACAACCTTCTCAAAACGTTACGCTCTTGAACACTTTCGTTTGTAATTGGTTGATCATTATCTGTGAATAGGAAAACTTTCTTGTTATTATACTGTTTTTGGTAATCCTTCTTTATTAAAAATTCATCTTGTAATGTAACCAAAACTTCATATAATGAATTGTCATCTCTATGGCCCTCTGTCACTTGAAATCTTTCATCCAAGGGAACATAAGGTCTTGAATTATCTTCAGTTTTGATATTCTCCTCCAATATATCCTGAACAATCTTCATATTCTTAAAATTCAAATCCGTTAAACTAAACAATTTTTCAATCCCTGGTTTACAACCCTCCGATGTGATGTTACTATTGAAGAAATAACAACCATACCCAGTATTTGGTAATGTAATTACAGAATGTGCCATTGATTCTTGTAGTGCTTCCAATATCTCTTGTAAATTAGACACACCAGTTTGAGGGTTCGATAAAAATAATGTATTGGACAACTCAATCACAAAGATGATACCCTCGTGCACTTCATAATGGGAGCGGCCCACTGGCTCTTCTTCTTCATAGTCAGTCATTGTTGTATGTAAAAACAATTGATGTTCTTTTGATAAGTGTTTGTTGTTTTGGCGTCTTTAGACAATTTCTATTTAAGCAGTTTATCTGGATGTGTCCCTAACCGCAGCGAATTACGAGGTCTCCCGGATTTCGACTTTTTTGTCTAGGAGCAGAGAAAAAAATAGAATCGAGACGGTTATATCCAAGGTATACTAGATGTTGAAAATTGTGTTAATACCATCACTTGCAATCTCAAACACATACTACACAATGCCATACTTCCAAGTGCAGCTTAAGAGATCTCTTATTGGTCTTCCAGAGAAAACAAGAGCCACAGCTAGAGCTCTAGGCTTGACAAGAACAGGTAGAATTATTCATCATGAGATTTCACAACCAACAGCTGGTATGTTATTAACTATAAAAGAATTAGTTAAAGTTGATATTGTTAATAAGAGATTATCAAGAACCGAGATAAATGCTGAAAAGAAGAGTGATCCTGGTTTCACTGTGGAAAAACAAGATAATGTATCAATATAGTGAAAGTTGATGTAACGATCTCGGTGGGTTTTTTTAATGGTTGTTATAATGGATAGACAAATTTTGTAAATAGTGTCAAATTTAAGGAGATGAACAGTCCTACAATATGTATAATAGAGTTTCATTTGCATTAAAAGTTGTAGTTAATAAAAAATCTATCTTTTAAATTCAAAATTAAATTCGGTATTTTGTAATAAATTTTTGGTATCATAATTATTCACATTTAAGGCACCGTTTTGATTTTCATTCCCATTTTCATTTAATGGATATATTGAATCATCAGCCATTATCCCACTACTATCAACCAATTTAACATAATCATTTTTATCCATAGCTTTCCCTTCAAAACTTAATTCCATATTTATAGAATTATCAGTTGAATTTTGAACTTCTTGAATTCTCTTATTTTTCTTGATTGATGAGCTTGCATCAACAATTTCATCACGATTTCTTTTCAAAGGAGTAAGGAGTGTTTCATTTTGTAAAAATTTATTAACAAATGATTTATTATGTTGAGTATTGTTGTTGTTATTCAATACACTTGCCTTTTTGTAAATATCAATCTCCACAGATCCCAATTTAAACTTCTTTGCGGAATTTCTATGTCTTGTTACAATTCTAAAAGCTGGATCATCTTGATTAAGATCAATTTTTGAATCTACTTTAGTTCCAAGTATAGATCCTAGATAAGTTGAGCTTAAAATTGTATTCTGTAATTTGGCAGCTGGGCGCTCTTTCATTTGAGGTATATCGTTGAATTTATGAGGACCATTTGATTTAGGGTATAGAAATGGTAATGGGAAATCCAAACTTGATGCAAATACTGGTGCCTTTCCGTATTCACTTATATTCGTGATGATTGGTGAAGGTACCTTCTTTTGTTGTGTATTATTTTGATTTGAGTTGCTGTTGCTGCTGTGGTGGTGGTTATTCCCACTATTCATATGGTTATTACGATTATTGAAATTATTGAATCCATTATGTTGCTGCTTGTTATTATGATAATTGTTCTTTCTACCTTGAGGCACTTTTTTCCTATGCTGATTGTTGTGAGTGTTGAAATTGTTCATCGTATGCGTTTCGAATTTACTATGAGCTCCTGTCAGCAGTACTCTGTAGTCTTAACAATCCTCAACAAGTATCTCGACAAGCCTCTATTGATTTCATCTAATAAATCCTTTTTTGTTTATTTTGATTTCGCTCGGTTTGCGCACCAGAATCCCTTTTGGGATTTGCGCAATATTGTTTTCGCCATTTGGCACAATTTTTCGTTCTTGATTTTTTTCAGATCGCGTAAAAATTAAAATAGTCTGTTAAACGATGAACGAGCCAAACGAGATGCTTTGAATTGGAATACATTTATTGTCTCCATTGCATCGACTCCATGATGCAATTGAGCCGAGTTTCGTTTATTCTGAGGTTGTTTATTGCATGATGGGTTAAGAGTTAAAAGTTCAGCTTAATTACGAACCACCTTTTGGTGGTAGAAAGTAGAAAAATGGTTAAAGACAGCTAACCTCGAGCTTAAACACACCTTAATCTATGATATTCCTGATATTCTTGATATCTTGCCTTTCTCGGAATGTAAAACGATATAGAACTTTCTCACGTTGTAACTAGTAACTTGTAGCTCTAAATATCACCAGTTCGTAAATCTACAAAAGTATTAGACGTTTGAGGTCGCGTATATCAACAGAATCACAGATCTTCCGATGAACGAGTGTCCAAAATACGGAAATACTTTTATAGCCGTGGTGCTTTCAACTTGTCGAAACTTGTATATATAAATACGCTGAAGATCCCATAGCTCAATAGATGCTGCTGTTGCTGACCAAGTTCCATACAAGATGTCGATAGATCAAGAACAACTACAAGAGCAGATAAACAATGGCCACGCCAGAAGAATGGGCTTCATTGAAAACTATTTCGCCCTACTACAGCGTCGCCAATTATACAAGAACTTCGCCGTGGTTGCAAGATTCAACAACAAGATTAACGATCCAGAAATGTTGCACCATTCTTTGAGAAATTTGTTTCTCAAGTATCCAACTTTGGCCTGTACAGTTTTAGATACAGATCATACCGATCCAAATAGACCAAGACCAATCTTGGATCATATAAATGTCATTCCAAAAATCACGTTGAAAGATATTATATACGAATTACCTAATGAATTCAAAGAGATGAAAAGTGCTGAACTACTCGAAAATTTAAACAATATTGAATTTCCCTATGCTCAAGGTACACCATTATGGAGATTGGCATTCTTGGATGATTTCACATTGGTGTATTTAACTAATCATTGTCTTTCAGATGGTATCACTGCCAAATATTTGATTGAAGATTTAGAAAATGAATTTGAAAATTTTGTTTCCAATTCATCATCAAATCATGAAGATATTGATTACTACAATGCTAATATTGTCAATTACAACTCTGATAAACAAATCATTGCTAAATTACCACCAGCACTAGATTCAATCATAAGTTATACACCTCCATTTTTTTATTTTGTTGAATTCTTGTTCAATCTCTTAACCATAAAGCTTTTTTGTTTTAAAAAAAACATCGTTGCAAGAGAAGACACTCATATCTATAGAGAAGTCAACTTGAAACCGGAAGAATTGATAAAGATCAAAGACAAATTGGTCTCTCACCATATATCCACAAAGAACAAGATCACAATGACTCCATATATTGAGACTGCTTGGCTTAATGCACAATATAAAGCTGGTTTAAACGATGAGGCATATTTTGGACTTACAGATATATCAATTCCATGTAATGCTAGACAATTTTTACCATCAGGTATTGATTCAGAACAGTTTAAATACGGTGCCAACACTTCAGGTTTACATAAATTTTATTTCCCTGTTAAAAATTTCACATGGGGAATTGTTAATTATTTTAACAATTATATGAAATGGACTTTCAATACCAAGAGATTCTTATATAATCTTGGGATTGTAAGCTTAGGTACCATGACCAATAATAAGAATTATGATCAAATTATTGAACAATCATATGTGGGGAATCCAAGAAGTAATACATTATTATCTAATTTAGGACTTATTGAAAATTCAACAAATTCAAAGTTTAAAGTGCAAGATGTTAAATTTTCACAAAATGCTGGTTGTTTAATTTTCAATTTTAGTATCTGTTCAGTTACTTCTTATCATGGTGGGATGAATTTTGTTATCACAATGGCTGAAAATGCAGCAAGTATCGATAAGTTTGACAAAATGTGTCAATTATTCAAAAAGAATTTATTAAGCAGTGATAAATTGGATTAGATATTAAATCATTTCATTAGATCATAAAACTATACATTCATTATATTAATTTTCATATTTGTAATTTGGTAAAATTTGCTCCACCAGATGGAGGTACTTGTAACCAATTCAATTCATCATATTTCGTCACACCATCAATGACGTGGAATGCATAGGCATATCTTGAGTTTTGTGAAAAATTCAAATTGGAACGATGTAAAACGGAATTATGTATCAATATTAATGAGCCTTTGGGGCATTTAATCTTTAAATAATCCTCTTCAACATTGTCATATTCATCACGTTGTTCATCATTGAAATATGTAAAACCAGTACCACCACTTTCCTTCTTTATAAATCTCTTTTGGATAGGTACATTTTTATGACTCCCTGGTAAATAACTCAAACATCCATTGTTTTCATCACAATCTTCCAATGCAATCCAAAATCCAATGGCACTTTGTGGCTCAGTATACAAGAAAGTTCCATCCTGATGACTTGGAACCTCACCTCCAATCTCTGGTTGTTTACATATAATCATACTTTGTAAAACCCTTGGATCTTGAAACTTTAGTTTCTCAACAATCTCTCTTGTCTTGTTGTTGATCGTGTGCTTCAAATACACAGGATCATAATGCAAGGCATGACCAATCTTATTTATAGCCTTCTCCTTAGTCTTGATCAACTCGTTATTTTCATTAAATGCACCTGGCTCTAAGAAGAACCTGATCTTGTCAGAACTCTCTAAGAAATATTTATCGCCAACATGCTCCTCGTTACTATCACCACCAGTGGTGAATTTTGTCAATGAGTGGGTCTTTATATCAAAATCATCAATCAATTTATGCGTATGCACCATAAGTTCCTCTACATCTTCTTGGGACAAAAAAGAAGGAAGACAAAGACACCCTTCAGTGTTGAATTTGTCCACCTGTTCCTGTGTGAAATAGAGTCCATTATCGTCACTCATATTCGATTCACCAATATCTGAGCACAATCACTCCAAAAGAAGCCCCAATGGTGGTGAAAGGTAGTTCTATTGTTATTTTTGTAATCAGCATTCAATCTTTTTGTTGAGCGTCCCGAAACGGCAGCGCCAAAATGGTTAGACGCCACTGGCTCTTTTGGTGTCTGGGTTTTCTATTTCAGTAGAGTTATTTTATATATTAATTGGAGACTTTATGAATCAATGAGATTGTTCTTTTGAACTAAACAAACCGGTGACCTTTGTTAGATTTGTGTGTTCTTTTGCTGAAGATGGATGACACTGTGCGCTTGCTGATACGTTTTGTGGCCAGAGGGTTCTACGGGAAACCGTATGTCTTGATCTTAGATGCCATGTTGTTACATTCGGTGCTTTCAGAAGACGATTTATCACATCTATTGGGGATCCAGAGGAAAGAATTAAGGGCATTATGTAACAAGCTAGTAGAGGATAGACTGCTTGTGCTGCATGTGCAGAAGGAGGAAGGTCCGCAGTTCAGACCAATCTCTAGAACTTATTATTTCATTCATTACACCGAAGCCATTGATTCGATCAAGTGGAAAATACATTCAGTGGTGCAAAGTATCAAAGATGAATTACATTCTAGTAATAATCCACAGGGGTATATCTGTCCCGTGTGTAAGACAAAATATTCACAATTGGATGCTATTGCCCTATTAAATTATGAAAAAAACGAATTTCTGTGCTCTTTATGTAATGAGGTATTAATTGAAGATGATACGGGGAAAATAGCCAAGGAGAATCAAGTGAAATATGCCAAATTAATGGATCAATTGGAACCAGTGATCAACTATTTAAAGAAAATTGATGAACATCCAATACCTGAAAATAATTTCGAAACTTCATTATCAAGAATCATCCCAGTACAAGCCAATTCAAATGCTTCTTATACTGTTTCAAATTTCAAGAACAAGAAGATGTTCAGCAGAGATTCATATTTGAACAATTCAAGCTCTATGAATGCTGGATCAAGATCACAAGCTACATTACATGTTAACATTACATCTGCTAATGATGATAATTTACAAAAGGAAAAACAAGCATTAGAACAAGAAGAAAAAAAGAAACAGAATGCCCTACCATCATGGCATGAAGAAAGTACCATTGGTAAAGGTCTTGGTAAATTTGATAAAGATGAAGAAGAAGACGTTGATATGAATAATGAAAATGGTATTGAAGTTAAAGAAGGGGATCCATCTGTTAAAAATGAAAATGATCAAAATGGTACACCTAATATCCCAACAACTGATCACAATATCAATGATCCAACCGCAGCTACCACCATACCTAATGAAGAACCACAATCAGTATCTGCAACACCTGCTGAAGCTGAAGATAAAGAAGCTCAAGATGCATTGGCTGCATATTATGCACAATTAGCACAAAGAGATCAAGATGATGATGATAATGAAGAAGAAGAGGATGACGAAGAAGAAGAAGAGTTTGATGATGTTCCATTTGAAAGTGTAGAAGGAGATAACAATGCTAAAGCAGAAGATCTTGTTGTTGAAGAACTAGAGTTTGGTGAAAGTGATGAAGAATAATTTGAATAAAGAGACACATCTACATTTTACATGTATAAACTTTCTCAATTAAATATTATTAAAATGAAGTACTCTTTGTATATAATGTATCTTATTAATGTGGACTGTTGGTTTAAATCACTTACAGTTATCAACAAGTTTATTCTTTGGGAATTCATACCCAGCAGCTTTCCAACTTGTTAAATTTGGATTTGTGTAAGCATTTAAGTGATCTTCAATATAATTAAAAGTTGGATAATCTGATGGATCACAAGTTAATTGTACTTTATCCCTTGGTTGATAAATACGAACATAATCAATTTCAAATTGCACGGGGAAATTAATATGCATCCAATCGATAGCTGACCAAGCGGTAGAAATACCCAAATTCAAAATAATAGACATTGGTTCTTTAGACATATCTCTCCATCCAATATTACCATTTGGATGGAATGTATTACCTAAAATGGTAGCAGTTGGTTCATCACCTAAAAAGAATCTTGTATAGGCATCTTCACGTTTATCAACTTTACTCATATACTCCACGGCAAATTTTTGGAAAAATGTCTCTGCATCTTCATGAACAATACTTGGATTTTCTGGGTCAACAACTTCTCCAAACCAATGATCATTTAATGTAGTAATTGTAGAAACCATTTCTTGGAAAGGTGTACCTCTGAATGAATTTTGATTGGAGATGGACAAATTATGAATAGCAATGAAATCATAATCAGGTTGATACCAAATATCAAATGGTGCAATTTGAATAGTTTGTGAGGCAACACCGAATACAACTCGATCCGAATGAGCACCTTCTAATAAATCCACTTCTGGTGCACCTCTTCCAACACCTCTATTTGGATGATCTTCACCTTTACAAGTACACTTGTTTAGTTTTTGACCAGGTAATTGTGAAACACCACCAGTATCAGATTGATTTGCAGTGATACCAGCATCACATTCGTCATAACTATATGGCCACACACCTTCCGTGCTAGCCATATAACCAGCTCTAGCCAAGTTCCCCAAAGTCCATAATCCAGGCCATAACCCAGCAGCATGAGCTGAACCTGGCATTTTAGCAGAAATCTCCAAAATACCTTCAGTGAAACACAATTTATTCCAACTTTGAAGCATCGCACTTCTGTAAAACAAATTATGATTCTCCATGACATCCATTCTCAAGTTCAACGTTCCATTTGCTGTAGACGCGGCATCTGGTTCATACCATTCCAAATCCTTTGTAGCAGCATAGTTAAGATTAACAGCTTCCCAAAATTGATCCATTCCTGGGTAAAAAGTTCGACCTTCAGCACCAAATTCATCAGAAAACACCAATTCCAAATCCTTGCCATCTTTATTCTTCCTCTTCAGGGCACTTTGAGGAGTAGAATCATCAACCAATGTAGTTCTAATAGCTGACAACTGTGGGTAGACATAATCAGAAATACGTTCATGAACCGGTGGAGCAGCATGACGAGTTGGGAACCTCTCTACACGGGCCAAGAAGGGGATAACAAATGACAGCACACAGATAATAGCAGTCACAGAAACCAAAATGACCAATCTTCTCCAGTTGTCAGTCTTGATCATCTCCTTGAATTTCCGTTTACGGTGGTGACATCTCGTCTTGAAGTTATTCCATTTGCCACCATTTCCAGCAGCTCCAGCTTTTAATTCACCTCGTTCAGCCAAATCATCTCTCGATGGACCATCAACGTTCCCAAAATTCACAAAATGGTCTCTAAGAACCACAGAATCTCCATGTGAGCCATTGACACTTGGTGAAGATGAATCCGAATGATTTAAAACCCTGGTTGTGATCTGGGCACTCTTGGGCTTCTTGGGCAGCTCATCCTCCAAAATTGACTCTTCATCCTCACTAAATGTGCCCTCGTATTGATTAATATGATAAATCTCAGAGTTGGCATGGTAAGTGTCCATAATGTTGTGCTTTTCAGCTTTAAAAGCACGCATATTATCCAACTTATACCCATTGTCACCATTGTTTCTGGACCATAAGTGAGTTGGTATTAGACCTCTCAAACTACGAGCAGAATCAGCAAAGAATGCTCTTGAAGGTCGTGACAACTCCCCAGTTGGCTTAGAAGAGTCTGGTTCACTGGTTGCATTCAAGTTCTCCCCAGTTTTACCATCTTTGCGGCGTTGTTCCTTTGGCATGTTGTACTCTGTCCAATGCCAATTTTGCTAATAAAAAATTTAAACAATTTCGCTTCACCTTGGAACATATATTTTGGATATAACCCAGGTTTCTACAATTCTGGATATATTCTTTCCTTTATCCAATTTCAATGATAGGTTTTTTCTATATATGTTTGCAAAATTTGCACATCAAAATGATGTACAACAGGCGAAAGCTCATTCAAGTTACTATAATTTGGATTATTGTGACCGAGCAACAACATCACAGGCAATAATATACTCATCGTAGGCTTTGATTTAGCTGTAGTTATAATTGAGTTTTGAGCCGAGGCCATTGGAAGTTTATGGTTGGTGTAATATTCTCATTTAATTCTGCTGCGATATTGGTATGATACACATTGAAAACTTCTCGTGGAAAATTACGCTGGGAAGACATCGTAAGGAATCTGAGAACATTCGAAGATCTTCAAAGTCTAGTTCTAGTGGATAGCTGGATCAACTGAATTGGCCCCGTTATAACTAATAAATAAATCTATAACTTTACTATGTATAACTTTAACAAAATATTACAAGATCGTGAAAGTGCTTTTCCAAAGTAGTTAGATGGACCCAATTTAAAGCTCCTCTAGCCCCATCTGGTGAAATTACATATTGAATCTCGGTATACAATATGGAATATTCAAGCAGCTGAAAGTACAATTGTCAATTTTTCTCATAATAATTTGAATGATAATTATTCTTGTTCCTTGGCCATATACTAATGATACGATCTGCAAAACTCCTACGTATCACAGGAAGAAAGTGTACTAATAGGATATTCCACTAAGCACTGCACAAATCACATCGAATATTAACCTAACTTTGTCTTTAATGTGTACAGCTATTCACAAAAAATCCTCTTAATTCTGTCAAAATGCACGGCTCTGTATACACTTTGTCCCAAAAGGGTATTTCCGACTTGGCTCTTCCCGGAACTACACATTTCCAAAGGGGCATACAAAATCTGATCAAATCGAATTACAACAACAACAAATAGTTTCAAAGAAACAGCTTCAACATGCCTACTATTCCTACTGCGTTTGCAGAGACCACAAAGAGAAGCTTGAACTCCACAGAACTGCGTCAAAGAGTCTTGGGTCTATACAGGAAATATCTTAGAAGTGCTCCAGAATTTATTCAATTGTATGAATTGGATTTACCAGTTGGTGTTGTTCGTACAAAGATTAGACAAGAATTTGAAAGAAATAGATTTCAAAAGGACATTAATATTACAAATGTATTATTGATGAAAGGTCAGATGGAGTATCAAGAATTGATCAATTTTTGGAAACAAAATGCTCATGTGATGCGTTATTTCGAATATGAAGGTGATACAAGATTCTCTCAAGATGCTCAAATTAGTGCAAATTCCTTTGTGGGGAAATTCTTGAAGGGCTATTAAGATTGTGCCCATTATTTATTATTTATTGAAACCTATTTATTATTATTTATTTATGATTACACAAGTCTACAATTTATGTATGTCTAACGAATATGCATCTATTTCAAAATGTATAACTAATTTACAAAGGGATGTAAGACCTTTAAAACAACCCTTCAATTTCACCATCATCACTGACTGAAACGTTCATGTAACCAGCATGAGTTGGTAAACCTGGAATTGTTTGAATTTCATCAGCAAGGGCATATAAATACCCAGCACCGATAGAAGCTCTAATGTCTCTTATTGGGAACTCAAATCCACTTGGAACACCTTTCAAATTGGCATCATGAGACAATGAGTATTGAGTTTTAGCAATACAAATTGGTAAATTACCAAAACCTTGTTCTTCATAAGTCTTAATCTTTGCAGCTGCTTTTTCGGAGATCTTGATTGAATCACCATTGTATAGATTAGTAACAATTGATGATAATTTCTCCTCAACAGAATCATTAACATCATAAAGGAATTTAAATTCTTCAGGTTTGGAATGTTTGACGGATTCCACAACGGCTTCAGCTAATTTAACTGAACCTTTACCACCTTCGGCCCAATGATTACTTTCAACAGCATCAATTGCACCAGCTTCTTTAGCCAATTTCTTAATCAAATCAATTTCAGCCTGTGTATCATCTTTAAATTGATTCAAAGCGACAACAACATTTACACCAAATTTCTTAACATTGGCAATTTGTTTAGCCAAATTGGAACAACCTTTAGCCACAAGATCTAAATCTTCTTGTAAATATTCATTTGGTAATGATTGACCAGGTTTAACATTTGGTGCACCACCATGTAATTTCAAAGCTCTCACAGTGGCAACTAAAACAACAGTGTTTGGCACTAATCCAGATGAACGACATTTAATATTGAAAAATCTTTCACCACCCATTGTAAAATCAAAACCTGCTTCAGTGACAACAAATCCCTTTTGATCAGATTTATCATTAGCATTTGAGCCAACTAATTTCAATGCTAATTTATCAGCAATAACAGATGAAGCACCAATTGAAATATTAGCAAAAGGACCAGCATGAATCAAAACTGGTGAACCTTCCAAAGTTTGCATCAATGTTGGTTTCACAGCATCTTTCAACAAAGCACCAATGGCACCAGCAGCACCTAAATCATCAACAGTGATTGGTTCATTGGCATGATTTAACCCAATAACGATATTACCAACTCTTTTTTGTAAATCTTGTAAATCGTTTGACAGAGCCAAAATGGCCATTAATTCAGATGCAACGGTGATATCAAATCCTGTTTTTCTAGTGAACCCTTTTTCAGTTGGTGCTTCACCAATGGTAACTTGACGTAACCATCTATCGTTAACATCAACAACACGTTTTATAGTGATTGTATCTGGGTTGATATCTAATCTTGCGAATTTTTTAATTTCTTCTGGTGTTAATTCATCAGGGTTTGTCTTGCTGATTCCTAATTTTTGTAATCTTTTCAACATGGAATCTGTGAATTTTCTTTCACCCTTTTTAGTTGGAATTAATCTTTTGTAAAAAGTTTCATCCTTTTTTTGAGTAGCTTCATGGAAAATTCTTGTATCAATAGCAGCGGCCAATAAATTATTAGCAGCACCAATAGCATGGATATCACCTGTTAAATGCATATTGAATTCATCCATTGGGATGACTTGTGCATACCCACCACCGGCAGCACCACCTTTAACACCAAAAGTTGGACCCATAGAAGGTTGTCTAACATTAGCAATTGCTGGGATATGTAAATGAGATGAAAGAGCTTGCACAAGACCCATTGTAGTGGTGGATTTACCTTCACCTAATGGAGTTGGAGTGATACCTGCGACAAGAACATAGTTGGCATTTTTACGGTCTTTAATACGATCATAGGCTTTTAAATTAATTTTAGCCTTATAGTGACCAAATAATTCTAATTCATTCTCTTTCAATTTCAACTCCTCTGCAACGTCTTTGATTAATTTTGGAGTTTGTGCTCTTGAAATGGCAATATCAGATGGTACTGGGGTTTGTAAATCTAATGGTAATTTGGTAAATTGTGGTAATGATTGTTCTTTGGCTAATTGTCTTTCTGCAGCTAATAAAACATTTTGTACAAGCATAGCAACGGTCATTGGACCAACACCACCTGGGACCGGGGTAATAAATGAAGTATGATCTTTACAATCTTCAAAATCCACATCACCAACTAATCTTTGACCTGATTTTTTAGTAGAATCTGGAATATAATTGATACCAACATCGATAACAACAGCACCTTTTTTCAACCATTCACCTTTAACAAAATTTGGTTTACCAATAGCTGCGACGACAATATCAGCATTTTTAACAATTTGATCGATATTAGCAGTTCTTGAATGACAAATTGTCACTGTGGCATTTTGTTTTTGTAATAATGAAGCAACTGGGATACCAACGATATCAGATCTCCCCAAAACAACGGCATTTTTACCAGAAATTTCAGTACCTGATTGTTCTAATAATCTCATACACCCATTTGGAGTACATGGAATAAATTTTGGATCACCACCCTTTTTGGATAATTCACCAATGTTATAACGACCAAACCCATCAACGTCTTTATCATCTGATACGAAGTTTGTGATTTTTGGTTCATTTAAATGTTTTGGTAAAGGTAACTGAATTAATAAACCATGGATAGAATCATCTTGATTAATTTCATCAATTTTTTTTAAAATTTCCAATTCTGAAACATGTTCATCCAATTTTTCAATGATACAAGTAACACCTGACTCCTTTGAGGCTTTCAATTTCATATTGACATAGGTGGTAGAATCCGGTCTAGCACCGACTTGTAAGATCTTCAAAGTTGGTTTGAAATTTGGGTATGATGTCTTTATTTGTTCAATTTTTCTAAAGGCATCATGTCTCACGGTTTTGGATAGTTTCAACCCTGAGAGTGTAGTATAGTACCTCCAGTGCCTACTAGAGGTTCTGGTGGTCTTGTTTAACAGAGCACTTAGCATGGTGGGGTGCAGTCGTAAACGGTAAATGTTCGATAAATGTTCATGACTCGAGTGTCTCGCGTATATTTTTTTCACCAGTGGTAGCAATATTAGCCGCGAATTTGAGATGAGGTGGTGTGTGGGTGTTTTTGGAGATTATAGTATAAAGAGTTCGATTAATTCAAGATGCTGTTCTTGTTCATGATGTTTTATGATCCTATGAAAGGTTAGATGCTTGTCTATCAAGTGCACAGAGCACTGATTATGTCACCTCTAGCAAGGCCAGAGTAACATTAAATCCATTCAATAATAGGTTAGCTATGCCTTTAATGGCATTTAGAATTTAGATGGGTAATCATGCTCATAGATTAAAATGGTGATTAATGTAGAGTACCAACTATTGTTGTACAGCATTATACATTGAAGTGATTAGTCATGTGGCTGTAAATGGTGATTCAAAAGATTTCATAGTTATTAGGTGGTCTTGATTAATTCTTGTATCAAGTCTCAAGTTAACAAGATCAATTTTCTCAATGGCGGACTACCTTTTCTGTGTAATTGATTACAAGTAATATATCTTGAGATGCTTAACTCCAAAACCTTTAGCTGATTGCTATCAGAAACTCATTTTCGGAGGTTTAAAAATAGCTGGTTTCTGGGATAAAACTGATGGTGTTATGCCTTGTGTGCGCTTATATCAAATGACCCTGGATCTAACTAAATTGAAACTGAATGATCTTGAACTTTAAAAAGCCAACTGGAAAGCATATCAGGCCACGGTCAAAGTGGTAAAAGTATATAGTATATAGCTTATCTATATAATATCTTGATTCAATACGTAGCGATAACTGTTGGCCTAGCATTAGTTTTAGCACCAAAATAAGGTAAAAAACATAATTCAACTTTTTCTTTCCATAACTCATATAACAATTGTATTCTGTCTCAAATCTTTATATAGACTGATCTCGCGAAACTTACGATGCTAATTTGCATAGCTATCATTTACATAGCTATTCTTGTCTTGTGTATCTTTAACAGCACACTAACTGTTTTAAATGGGACCTTTTTGACTCGATTTGTTTTTGAGTTCAATCAGTTGAAATTTTAAATTGAGTGATTTTAAAGCTCTTTGAAACATCATGTAGATCAATGTTGTTGAAACAATGCCTAGCTGATTCTCAAATTCAAACTTCATGAAACCCTAATTGAAAATCCGTCACTAACATAGTGACCGAAGTTATTTATTTTATCGGCCGAGATGGTATACTCGGATAAAATGGTCAAATGATCTGATTTAAATCAATCGAAACATTTTGATTATTCATTTGAGTTGCTTTTAAGTGTATCAAGGCTGCTCAAACATTAAAATTCAGTGTTTGTTTTGAAATATATTAATTAAAAATTTTAATGCAAATTACTATAATATTTGTAACGAGAATTCGCGGATTTTCTTAGTAGACCCGAGTTTGAAAAATAGTCTCCCATAGTTAAAATCGAGATTATTTTTCGCCGAATTTCTTAACTATGAGGGCCGAATTTTTCGAAAA
>JAKTWT010000178.1:0-35866 GCA_030582155.1 Hansenula lynferdii | reverse complement strand
TGAAGTGACACCTGGATTACTCATTTTAGCCACAATGTTAGAGAACAGGAAGCGTTTGAACATACCCCTATTGCCAAAAACAAAAACAAAAACATCTACATTAATTAAAGAGATGTTGATTTCTACTCATCCTGGTGATAAAGTCGATGAGGCTTCTACAAATCCAGATCCTGATTCAGCACCTGGATCTAGCCACCATGCCAATTCAGAGCCATCGAGACCACAATCTGGAAAGTCGAGTGCACCAACAACTGCAGGTTCTGCTCCTGAAGATTTGTCTGATACTGCTGGACGAGAACATGGCCATGTGATTAATTCATCTATACATGATTACTATAAATCTGAAGGCAAGGTTGATCATGTGAGAGAAAAAGTTACTTATGCGTCGTTGAAAGAAGAAGTTTATTATAAATTTAAAAAACCTGCTTATTTTGAAGGATTCTTGACAGAAAGTGTAAAAAAGGGCTATACATCCGTTGTCGGCACAATCAAGAAGGCTAATATCATCAGGATGATTGAAGAAGGTGCAATAAATGGTTATGAACATCTCGAGAAGTTGGAAAAGTTTGATCTTGAAACGGTATTTGTTTTCAAGTGCACAGTTGACGATAAATTCAGAGCTCCATATCATTTCAATGAAAAGCTCGTTTATGAAAAGATTGAAGAGTTTAACAAGGGTCAACGGTTAAAAAATGATGTTGAAATTTATGCCCCAAGGATCATCTTTGAAGCTAAATCTGATATCTATGGCCACTGCTTAATATTAGAGAAACTTGAAGGACATATACCAAAGTTTGTTGATATAAAAAACAAGGATAAATTCCAAAGATTGGCCAAGATCCAAATGAACCTTTTACATTATAAACTGGGTATACTACATGGAGACATTCATCAAAAAAATGTCATTGTGGATGAAGCTCGTGAGCGGGTTCAATTAATTGATTTCCAAGATGCCACTGTTGACATTCCTTTGGATGATCCTTCCCTTGGTACAGAGTTATCTGATATTGACCGCTCAGAATTTGAGGAAGAGACTGGATTTGTATTGGCGTTGTTGGAAGATCTTTGTTATAGGGGTAACCCAGGAACTTGGTAACCATTTTGATCTATACCTAGAACTTGGCTAATTATATATGCTAGCTTTAATATATTTTTCAATAATTGAATTTAATTCTGACGACGTAGAATAATTATTCCCTTATTATATAGTTGTATTAAACTTTTTCATTAATAATATATATCAGTTCGCTCGAATCATAACTGTTTTTATCGTATCCATAATGATAATCACAATTGCTTTGGCTGTAACCATGTTACCATTATAACCTTGATTGTTCCCGTTGATTTGATTATTATAATAGCCACAATTGAAACCACAATTATGATTATTTCTGTAATCATTATTAATTTGATTATCATAGTTATTGAACTGGTTATCCACTTGACGATTACCCTTGTAGTTATCTTCATAATAATTTTGTACAGCCTTTATATTGATCACTCGAAATTCTATGTTCTGAAATTATTTCAAGCTGATTGAGTCCACCAGTTAAACTCTCAATATCATTAAAATTGAAGACATTACTGTCATAAACTTCTGTCCATTCGTAAGGAATCATGAATGTCACTTAATTCATCGAAACTGAGATTTTAAAATTGAGACGTAGTTAGAGTTGGTGTATTTTGTAGCTTTCATAATGTTTTTCAATCTTTTAATGTATCAGTGAAATCCATAACAATATAATTAAATTTAACAGCTGTAAACTTCAAAATCTTTGATACTTGCTCATTTTCATTCTCAGTAATTTGACCTTCTGTTGGATGATTTGATAATGATGGATTTTGAATGAATGTAAAGTACGAAATATCTTTGATAATTATCTTTTTGTAGTTGGAATATGTCTTACGGGATATGATCTTAAGTCCAGCTATCACAATGCCTCCTCAACGTCGTGATCAAAGAAACCGCAGTAATCGTAAGTCTGAAGCTGCAAGTAACACTGGTGAAATCATAGACTATCAATTCAATACGTTTTTAATTATAATATTGTGACTTGTGTAATGTGTTTTCAACAGCGTGCATTATTAGTGTCGTGGTCCTATCAAAAAACTCCAAATTTGGTAAAAATTAATAATGAAGGATGCGAGGTTCGAACTCGCGCGGACAAACGTCCAGTAGATCTTAAGTCTACCGCCTTAGACCACTCGGCCAACCCTCCTGAATTTTGTTTTTTGATAATAAGTATGCGTTTGACTGCTTGACGATTGATTAGTAAGCCTATAACATCACGCTGAACGATATGCTCACACCAAATCACTCTAATGTATCCGAGTTGAAAGATATGTCCAATTATATTGGCATCATCTGGAAGCTAAGAATACAAAGACGATTTAGTAGGGCATTGGCACCAGCTTATGATGAGGCAAGCAAGTCATTACTGATGATGCAAGCCAGACAATATCTCAGAACAGCCAAGTCCACACAATACTATTTTTAATCACCACAATATGAAATCAATGCTATACAATTATAATTTAAAAAACCAAAAAAAAGATGAAAACATTTACAAAAAAGAAAAAAAAAATCTTATACATTTCCTTTCGATAACCAAAAAAGGGGAGAGACTAAAGACAATATGAGAGACTACCAAGAAGCATGCTGCTATCGAATGGATCTGGATGAACCGACCACGTCAACCCACCAGACCAGGGAAACACCAAGGCAGGGTCTAGTAAAACCTCTAAAGCTGAAGAATGTCACATAACTCTACCCAAAGATCAGTACATAATAATTTTAAAATAAACATACTATATATTACTTAAAAAAAAAAAAAAAAAAAAAAAAAAAAAAAACTGACATTGAAGTTGGCCAACATTATAAGTGAAGTCTTCAAATTGCATCCAGCAGATAGAGATATTCGTCTAAGAGGAGACATCAGAATAGAGAATCCAACCAATAATAATGCATCCCATATTAGGCAATCAAACACCCACAACAAGGTCAAAACTTTTCCATGGTACCAGTTGGTTGATGGAACGTTTGCTCATTACTTTAATGAATTAGGAGACAACTCCTTTTTCAAAACAAAGTTACTCCAGGGCAACCAAATTGGTCGGGTCACGACTGAAAAACTTTTATTTGAATTACTTCCAAATTACAAAGTTTTACCAGAAGTAGCCAGAGAACGATACCCATTAAACAACCATGAATATCGAGTTAGAATTGAAGTTCCAGCTAAGAGATCACAAGAGAGTCTAAACATCAAAAATTTGCTTAACCAAAAGGAAATCGATGCATTGAAAGCTTGGTTTGAAGTAACCCACAGCGTTGGATACAACGATCAAATGGACTGGATAGAAATGCTTCCACACCAAATCTATGATAAATATGTGAGAAATATCAAATCATCTGCCGCTTCGCTGAAACAAAACCTAAGAGACATCGAAGGAGAAGAAATCAACGAAGAAGCATTCAAACATTTTCATAAAAAGTATCAAGAGATCTATGGAGATCCTATCATTAGAGAGAGAATCCCATTAGACGAGTCACTAGAAGAAGAGGATCCAAATATGGAAAGATTATATGGAGAATCCCCATCAGATAGCCAGTGGAGTCATTTTTGGTACAAGATATATAAAAATCAAACTCAAAGACCAGGATTATTGGAATTCATTCAACGTTTCAATCTAGGGCACTATGAATATCTATTCAGAAGAAACTATAGCCAAGAAATGGATCCAAACCAACCTCACAAAAACAATCCTTCATGCTGCTTATGTGGTGCTAAAAGGGAAACCTATCAACATTATTTCATCCATTGCCCCAGAGCTAAGAGCATCTGGCAACTAATATCACCAATCTCTCTACCAATCAAATTTTCTGATCTCTACGTGAATGAAAGAAAAAGTAGCTGGCAATACGAAAGTATGAGCCACTACATTGAAATCATGACACACTTGAGACAAACTAGAAGATTCAGTTTTGAGGAAATTGACTTCGGAGAAGCAACAATATTGACCCACACCAAGTGGTTCATCAATATCAAGCGCTCCACAACCAACTATTACAGAGATTTACCATTGCTACATTGAGAGATAAATCAAATATTATCTTTCAAAATTTAATTTTATCATTCAATATCACAGATGAGTAAAGTGTTACGAATAGGGTTACAACTGGAAATGTTAATCATATAAAGACAACCAACATCAGAGAACGCTGAGTTAATGCAAAGATTAATCTGATTGTTGAAAAATGGGCAACCATCTTTAGCACCTAACATATCCAAATGACGAAAAGAGAACACATTCAAAACACATATAACATCAAGATTTCCATTATTACAATTCACAAAGAGAACTAAAGTAACTCTTATTTCCCAAATATTAAGGTCAAGCTCTAAAATGATGCTTATGTACATAAACAGTATTTAGAAAATAACTTAATATTACATTGATTTAGAAAAAAAAAAAAAAAAATGAAGCTTCCAGAGATTATCACCAACATTAATACATCATAGAACCAGCCAACATGAGCATACCAATATCTAATATAACAACATATAGAGAAGTGTTGATGAGTTAACGTTAGTGAGTTAGTGATACTTAATTATAATAGATCATAATATGTATTAACATAAGTTGATAACAATATAGATATAACAATCTTCCTTAAGACTTAACTTTCTTTCTTTCTTTCTTTCTTTCTTTCTTTCTTTCTTTCCTTCTTTCCTTAATAGAACTAACAATAACTAACTAGAATATAAAAGAGGATAAACTCTTCTTTATAGACATCATTGACATTGCTTCCCCAACATTATGACATAATCACTTAGTAATCAACATAGATACTCTCAGATTAGTCATTAACAGAAAATCCTGACCATGTATGGCTATGTCATGTGAGTATCACGTGATATATTTTTTTTAAATGACTTTAATACTGCTTATGGAGTCGATATAAAAACTGAAGACTTTATAAAATCATCGATTATAAGAGAAAGAGCAGAGTGTATATTAGCAAATCAAAGATATCACTTGTTTCGCTAAAATTGTCAAGATTTCATAAACTTTCGTCCGCGACAAATGTTATTTTACCGTGGTAATTTTTAATTAACCGAACGTCCTGAAAAATATAATCAGTTACTACATATTACAGATCGAGCTGAAACTTCTTTTCCAATTAATTGTGGAATACAATTTCCACAAGCATCCAATATGACAATATATCACTATACAGAGCTACTATCGAAGATAAGGACCGTTTCAATAATCATTGAAGAAGAGACAAAAAATGTTAAATTTGACTCCATCAAGATTAGTCAATTAGATTCCAAATCAATAACGTTAACATCATCTCTATATGATACACCATTATCCATATCATTGCCCACCGAGGTCCCAGTTATAGATAATCTATCATCATGTTTGACGCGAAGAGGAAATATCATCAGTATAAGACTACCCATGAAAGATTCTACTATTGATAGATCAACAAATCAATCAATGAGTATGTCAACAAACTATAAATGGAATTCAACATATCTCAATAAAAGGCTTCGAGACTATTCATACAATTGCTCCTCGTGTGAATACAAAATTATAGATTCTAAAGATATAGAATCAGTTTTAGATATGCCCTCTTCTTTATGGGCAGAGATGATGGATTTTTGGCATTGTCATAAACCGGAAACAGGATCACCGTTAATTGTGGATAAATTTCAACAGTTTAAACCAAAAGAAAATGGTATCATAACGGCTCCTTATTATGTGGCTATTAATCATACCGATGATATGAATAAAGTGGATAAAGCTGGAAAATTTTTACAATGTCGAAAATGTAATGTTAAATTGGGTGAAGCTTTGGAGCATCCAGAAAACAAGGACAAAATGGACAGATTGTTTTATTGGAATCTCAAATTGATAAGTAATAAGAAAAAAGAGGTTTATAAACCTTATTATCATCTGATTGATACAATTTTGGATAACGTTAATGGAAGTGCTACAAGGCTTATCGAATTTCAAAATTCCAAAGAGACAAAATCATTACTCGTTTGGATCTTCAATATAGGACTTGATGTTGTGGTGAAAGACTTGGGGGTTTTTCAAAATTGCATAAAAGTGTACTATACCACTAATAAAGAAGATATAGATGAGGAAAGAAAAAATAGAGGAGAAATTGAAGTGATTGATACATTGGATTTTGTTCTCGAAAGTACAATCAATAGGCTGTTGGAGATCACCGGAAAGCTTCCACCCTCGGTGAAATCTATGGGAACCCATTGGAAGATGGGTATCCTGTCAAAGGATGAAGAATGAACTGTGTATGGAAAAATTATCTTCTTATATATTAACTGTAAATCGGTTATTAATATTAGTAAGCATAACCGCTACGATTACATAACACCCGCGAAAGTTTGTCGATATTTCAAAATTATTTGATGATTCGAAGTTACTTCAAGTCAAATATAAAGATCCATAACCAAGTTTACGCTTTAAAATATGGTCAAATCAGTCAATCTTGCTATCATCGGTAAGTCTATCACCGTTAAAACTCACTGAATTTAAACTAATAACTTTTAGGTACCGGTGTTGTCGGTTCAGCTTTCCTCAACCAACTTTCAGCTTTAAAATCACAAATCACTTATAACGTCATTTTAATCGCTAGAGGTAAAGGTTCAGTTATTTCAAAGGATTACACACCAATTGACCTTTCCAACTGGAAATCTTTGACCGATGCTCCAAATGATAAAAACTTAACCACCGAAGGGTTAATCGAATTTTTAAACAAATCTCCATTACCAACCATCTTGGTTGATAACACATCTGATGGTTCAATCTCATCATCTTATGCTGATTTGGTTAAAGCAGGTGTTTCCATTGCTACTCCAAACAAAAAAGGATTTTCAAGTGACTTAAAATCATGGAAAGAATTATTTACTAATGCTCAAGGTGAAAATGCTGGTTTAGTTTATCATGAAGCCACAGTTGGTGCTGGGTTACCAATTATTGGTACTATTAACGATTTAGTTAACACTGGTGATGAAGTGGAAAAAATTGAAGGTATTTTCTCAGGTACTTTATCTTATATCTTTAACGAATATTCTACTCAAGAACCAAAAGATATTAAATTTTCAGAAATTGTCACTGTTGCTAAAAACTTGGGTTACACTGAACCAGATCCAAGAGATGATTTAAATGGGTTAGATGTTGCAAGAAAAGTCACCATTGTTGCTAGATTATCCGGTTCTGAAGTTGAATCACCAACTTCTTTCCCTGTACAATCATTAATTCCAAAAGATTTAGAATCAATTGAATCAGCTTCAGAATTTTTAGAAAAATTACCAAATTATGATCATGAATTACAAAACTTGAAAGATGAAGCCGCTAAGGAGAACAAAGTCTTAAGATTTGTCGGTAAAGTTGATATTCCAAACAGAATTGTTTCAGTTGGTGTTGAGAAATATGATTATTCTCATCCATTTGCCTCATTAAAAGGTTCTGATAATGTTATTTCTATTAAGACTAAACGTTATCAAAATCCATTGATTGTTCAAGGTGCAGGTGCAGGTGCTGATGTTACAGCTGCTGGTGTTTTGGCTGATACTATCAAGATTGCTCAAAGAATTGCTAAATAGATTTTGGTTTAATGTAAATCAATCCGACTTTCAATGAAACTGACTCATGTAGCAGAATACTCTCTACGATGGTATTGGAATAAATAAAAGTTCGATTGGTTTATGAAAAGTCAAAGCGATAAATAATAAATAATAAATAAGTTAGTGATTCAACACTTGTGTCTAAAATAAGGTGATTTATCACCCATTCTATAAATTTCTTCATCAGTTGTTTCATCATATTTCCCATTAGCAAGATCCCTTGTACGTTTATTATTTATAGAACGATAACCAATAACCAAAGCAACACTAGAAGCAATACCCATAGCTGCAAATCCCAATGATAATCCATGTCCCATTGTATATTTATTCCCCGTGTAAAAATTTGAGGCAAAACTACCACCAAAATTCCCCATACCAATTTGAATAGCCATACCAATTGCACGTTTTCTAGAATTTGCTAAATTATTTGCACACCAAGCAACACACCCAGGAAATGAACTATACAAGCAAATAACAGCAATAAAAGCACCAGCATACATAAGTCCAGGTATACCAGCTTCTTGACCAGCAATAGCCATAGAAAACCCAATAACAACACCGGACAAGTTCCCAATGATGAAACCTGATCTATTATTTGCCCTATCAGATAATAAAGCTTGAATAACTGAACTGATTGAAGCGGTGATATATATCGGGATTGTCATTAGTTGAGCCCTTGAGCTTGTGTAACCCATATTTTTAACAACACTTGGTAAAAACAATGCAACAGAATAAGTTGGTGTACAAATGGCATAAAAATTTAAGATATGAAGATAAATTTGCCAATCCTTTATGGAAAGAGTAAATGCCCTTTTCAATGTTATATCGTGATCCTTTTCGTTGAATCTTGTTAAATTTGGAGTTGATCTCTTTGTACCAACTTGTTCAGAATCCGTTAATAAATCTTCATTTTTCAATGTATTATCATTTGCCAATCTCCACATGATGAATTTTCTTTCTCTTGGAGTTAAATAACTTGCCGTATCAGCATAATCATACATCAAGAAATATGCAGCCACTGCAACAACCACAGTCAATAGTCCTTCCAAGATAAAGATCCATCTCCAGCCTTCATATCCTCCAATACCATGCATTTTAGCAATGGCAAAAGCCAAAAGACCACTAAATGCACCAGCCAATGAAGCTGCACTGTAAAACATGGCCTGTCTTGATTGCATTTCAGCTTTACAATAGTATGAAGAGATTACATAGGCCAACCCGGGGAAAAGCCCTGATTCAAACACACCCAAGAAGAATCTTGTCACGAGCAATCCATGATAATTCTTAACAACACCCATACACGTCATTACAATGCCCCAGGCAAGCATGATGGAAGGGAGATACAAGCTTGGTCTTCCTAGTTTTTTCAACAACATATTGGAAGGCACCTCGAAGAGAGCATATGGAACGAAAAACAAAGTCAAGCAGATATTGTACTGATTCCCCGTGAGCCCCAAGTCTTCAGCCAAACCTTCAATCTTTGCATTACCTATATTCCCACGATCCAAATAAGCGAGCAAATACATCACCGACACCAACGGTAACAAGTGCCAGTCCACTTTCCTCAACACCGCCTTCTCGTCCAAATCAGCAAAATCATCACCACATAGCGTGTCACTGTTGGTGGCGACTAGGTCCACCTCGCCTGTCTTTTCAGAGGACACGCGGTCCAGCTGTTGTTCCTGTTTCTGCAAGCTGTTGACAGAATTGTTGCTCATTGATCAGCTTTATCTTGACATCTTGAACCAGCTCATCACGCCAATTTCCAGCAAAAAACGAGATATTTATACATTTCCTTTATCAAATTGTAATCAGTTTCAAATGTCAACAATAGTTTTGAAGATAAGAGGAGACGCAACCAAAACAAAAACAAAATGACGTATAAAAAAATTAGGGGTCCACATGCTGAGATTTACACTAAAGAAACTGGGGGGATGCGCGTAAAAAGGAGAACCGGACTAGGTATAAGCTATACTACACGTGAATCGGGACTTCATTAACGCGTCTGATATTTCTTATATAGTGAGTGTTAGCTCATCTGTAATTGGACTGAGCACAGAGCTATCCACTCCTCCTCTGGAATCCCACTTTGACTTGGCCTTGGAAAACACTTCACTCAATTTCCTTGCATCGAGACACGTAGCTCTGAACTCCAACATGATTTTTTGTGAATCCAACACAAAGCTTGGTGTTTGTTGTTGAGATCCAACATTCCCAATATTCACTCTCGCTATATGTGTGTTGTTTGGTGCAAGAAACAAATCACCAGTATCTCTGATCTCGGCAATGTAAGCACCTGTCTTGTGAATGTATTGAGCATACTTGAAAGTTGGTTTTCCCCATGAATACATCACTTCTAAATCTTCTTCATTTTTAAAAAATAACGAGGCTCTATTATCCAATAAGAAACCAGAGTGTTCTAAAAGATAAATATGATAATAAAACTTGTGCTTTTCCATAATTTCCTCCTCATAAAAATTTGGATCAACCCATGGATTTATTGCCAATTTGATATCAACAAATGAATGGAATGGACTCAATCTTGGAATTTCACATAATTCATTCCATGGTGTCTCAACAAGTTTTAACCCATAACGCTCACACATTCTTGACCATCCATTTATAGTATCATCAATCAACTTTGGGGTAGCTGTTAACCATTCTAATCGAATATGGAAACAATGATTTGGATTATGAACAGTATCATAGTGTACAGTGACAATTTCTCTCTTGTATGATTTCCTTCCGGGATCAATATCAAATTTTAATGATTTACTCAAGACATATGACTTTTTCTGATTTTTTTTCGATATATCTGATGCAATTGATTTGGTTTTCTTCATTGACGAAGCAGTCGTCCCACCATCTTCAGGGATACTTTGAGGTGCTATAATTGGTGTCTTTGTTAATTTTGTAGAGTTTCGACTCCCAACTGAATTTCCTCTAGAACGAGTCTTGATGATATTCTCCACAGGTGGAGCACTTTTAACAATATATTCTGGTGTTATTTGATAAAAATAATGACCATCTAAAAATCTATGACGCGCCTCAACATGACAAAATAATCCTTGATCTAAAAGATGATTACCATATTCAACAGCTTCTTCCCTTGTGTTTATATCTTGGAAATTCTCTAATAACCAAGTAACTAATTCTAAACCTAAGAAACAATTAGAATGAATTTTCCAATGCCATCTTCTATCAATTAACTTAATACCTTTAGAGCTTTGAATCTCTTGGATTAACTGCGTTGGTGATATATCTCTATTAAGCCCCTCATGACCCAATGAGTTTTGTCTTGTTATATTGTTATCATCAGTGGAAATATTTTGATCTTTTAAAAAAGAAACCAAATTACCCGTGTAGAAATTAATCTCTGGGAAAATCTCTTCCTTTTTGGACTTACCTCTTCTTGAGGCCAAACTAGTATCAGGTGAAAATGTTCCACGATGTAATGTGGAAATCAATTTTCTTAATCCTTCCACCCTGGTTTCTTCTTCATTTAATTGTTCTCTTCGATCATTTTGTGAAGTTAAATATGTATTGGTGGGGATTTCAGCTGGAAGTAAAACAAATTTAATTCTATTCATTGCACGTCCATTGTTAACTAAAACATCATCATACCCAGCTAATAATTGATCGTATTGATTCCAATTATAAGATCTTGGCTTAACAACATAAGGATCTGGATTATAAGGTGAAAATTCAATTTGATATCTTGTCTTTACCAAAACGTTTTTGGAAACATCTCTAAACATATCTTCATTATGAATTCTATGATATCTTTGAACATTGATAGATCCATTATAATCAATCGATAATCTATGAATTTCTTCGTCCAGCGAAAGATAAATTCTTAGCCCAGATGAATCTATTTTTTTGGGTAAATATTTGATCAATAACGATGCATTACCTTCGGATTGTCTCTTATTTTCCACTTTCTCCACTTTAACACCATGACAAATTTGGAAACCAAGCATTAATCTTAAATGAATCATATCTCTCATTAAATCACCAGGGGTCATAAAATTTTCATTATCAGCACTAAGTGAAATTGTATGAGTTTGGAAAGTGAAATTAGTTTCGAAATCATCAATATTCGGAAACAATGGTGTAGTGATCGGTAATTCTGAAGGTGAAATCAATGATCTCCATTTTATAGTTCTTCTTTTAACACTCTTGGGAAAAACGTCTTGCCATTTACCAACACTTAATGATTTTAAACTTTGTAAATTCATAACTTGTGATGGATTTTCAATTTCAGTCCACATTACAGTTTTCAATGTGTCCAATGCAGTGAATTTTTCCTTTGTAACTGAGCCCATAGAATTCGGGGAGCTGGATAAACCTTTTGAATTAATCATTCTAGATTGAGGGGGATGCAAACGTTGATGATGTGTTTGATTCGACTGTGCAGATGTTGGTCTTAATGGGACCCCCTTTGGTGTATGTGGCCTAGATAATGGAGATGATACATTGGAGTTTTTCGATTCAGGTCTTGATTCTGGTTTACCAATTTGTTGTAAGGAACTTATTGCACTTCTTGAAACCGAAAAAATTGGTTCTGCTGTGGTTATTGGTTCTGAGTTTGTAGTGGATGGATCCGAAACTCTCCATAACAGAGCAGATGAAGATTCTTTTTTCTTGGGTATTAGACTTCTGAGACTATTAGTCTGAGATAATTGGGGACGTTGTGATGCACTGGCATTGAAAATATTAAAATCATAATCATCCATAACTTCTGAAATTGAATTAAATTTTTGATCCACAACAGGACTTAAATGTTCCACAGTTACTGCACTCATTTCATTTTCCATAATCCCCATCATTTGCAATTCATAAATCTTACACCTAGGTAGCCATTGTGAAGTTAATCCATTACTACCAGATCTATCATTCCAAAAGGAGATATCAATCCATCCAGGGACACAATGATGTAAACGATTCAATTTATCTCTATACCGGAACAGTGGTGTCACATGAAGTGCCGGTTGGGCCAAGCAGATGATATCTACAGATATTTCAGTGTTTAGCAATCTTTTCCCTGTTTCCAAAAGGTCATCATATTCAACATCGTAAAGACCATTTCCTGGACTGATCACAATGAAGTGTGTTGTTGTGTGTCGTAGATCTGGGTCTCTAAATCTATCAATCACCAAAGTAGTGGAGAGATTGATCGTGTTTAAAATATCTGATTTGATTGTGGGTAAAAATCTATTACTTGCAGGTATATTCTCTTTCAATTGATGTTCCTGGACGTATTTTTTAAAATTTGCAAATTCATAACGTAGCGAAATCATAATTTCATTCCAATGAACGATATTAACTTGATCAACAACTACTCTGTAAAAATCACGAGAGTTTTTAGGTCTTTCACCTTCTTTCAAATCAAGCCATGATTCATCTGAAGTATCAACATTAGCGGCAAACACAATGGTTACGAGATGATGAGTTCCTTCTTGTCTCCATTTTTTGAAAATTTTGGGGAACAAAGAGTTGACAACTTTGTGAAACATAAGTTCACCATCTTCTTCGAAATGATACATTTCCTCAGTTATTTGCACTAGAAATACAAGTTTGGCGGACTCTGATCTGAAAACAACTCTTGTATTATTTCCAATAAACCCTGAAAACAATTTTTTACCATCGTTGTAAAGTGCACTAACGTTGCATCGTATCCCATCATAAAATGAAAGTCTTTGGTTTTTATAAACACATGTGCCTACCATGAATGATGCGATTTCCCACATATCACCTCTTGTAAGCGACACATCTCTAATATGTAGTTCCACCACGTCCAACTCGACATGTTTCTTCTCTTTCAAGCGTACAATCACAGGACTTCTTGGTGTGATGTCAAGTAAATTTTGCAACGTGCCGGATAAAATTGACACTTGAGTATTCTTGGAGCGTCTCAGTAGCTCATCATTCATCTTCCTTACAATGAAATACAGCTTTTTTTTGGATTTACCAGATGGTTGTAATTCTGCAACATCACCTTCTTTAGCACCTGGTAACGATTGGATATCAATACAAACGGGTTCACTCGAGGTTCTTGTATCGTGGAACCCAGAGGCCAGTTGCACTGGTACATCCAAAAACTCTTCTCTAGTTTCCTGATCCAGAGTCTTTTGATGGAGCTTTCCATTTTTACCCTCAGATGGGGTTTCCAGTGTCCGATGTTTAAAGTTGTCGCTCTCTATTGTTAGCACATTGTTCCCGCCTCGTTTCACCGTCCTCAGTGTCAGCTCGTTCGAGTGCATCCGACTCATGGCGGTGGAAATGGAAAAGCAGTTAAAGACCTGATACTGATGTACCAATTGAGGAGAAAAGTGGTGTCTTTGAGATGAATTTGATGCTTTTTTGGTTAAGTAATTATATTTGATCTTGTTGATGTTTATTCGCGGTCGCGGGAAATTGTTTCGCCCACACCTTTTCAGAAATTCGCGAACGAGATTTAGAAAATCCAGAAAGACGCCACCGAGATCATCAACAACAACAAAATCATTAGAAACTACTCTTCTACAATCGTTAACTACTCAATCCAATCAAGATGGTGTTGGAAGCTACGATGATCGTGATCGACAACTCAGAGTTCACCAGAAACGGGGACTATCCTACAAACAGATTCGAGGCACAATTGGACGCCTTGGAATTGATATTCCACACAAAGACAGGCTCCAATCCAGAAAACACGGTGGGTCTTTTGGCTTCTGGAGGTGATGGTCCACAGGTGCTTTCCACATTGACCACTGATTTTGGTAAATTGTTGAGTGGGATCCACGAGACCAAGATCCATGGCTCTTTACATTTTGCCACAGGTATTCAAGTTGCAGCATTGGCATTAAAGCATCGTCAAAACAAAGTACAACATCAAAGAATTGTGGCCTTTGTTGGTAGTCCAATCAAAGAATCTGAGAAAGAGTTGGAAAAATTGGCCAAGAAGATGAAGAAGAACAATATTGCCATAGATTTTATTAACTATGGTGAAGAGAGTATCAATACATCTAAACTAGAGAAATTTGTATCTATAGTGAATTCTCATGATAATAGTAATCTTGTTACAGTGCCTCCAAGTGAGAGAATGCTTTATGAAGTGATAGGACAATCACCAATTGTCATTGGTGAAGATGCTGCAGCATTTGGCAATGGTGGAGATGCAGGTGGAGATGGTTTTGATTTTGGTACTGATCCAAATATGGATCCAGATCTTGCATTAGCATTACGTTTATCATTAGAAGAAGAACAAGCAAGACAATCTAGAGAACAACAACAAAGAGATCAATCAGAACAAGAACAACCTTTAGAAAGCATTAATGAAACATCTAACGAACAAACAAGTGGTAATACCGATGGTGATACAAATATGGAAGATGCTAAATAGATTGAATGATAATGTGATAATATCATTAGGGAAGTGTAGTTTTTGATAATTGCGAGACTGTTGGAAAGCTACAAATGTAAGCTACAAAGGTGATTAATAAACAAAGGCATATATATATATATATTATAAACATTAATTGTGGACTAGCCACTCATATGGTATCAAGAATCAAATATTCAAACAGAAGGAACATGTTCAACAGCTTCTTTTTCATTACCTGAAGTGTTTTCAGATTGCATCAATCCACCTTCACTATTTTCATTATGTTCAACAGATAGTTTTTCACCCAATTGTTTATCAGATAACAATGGAACTCTTGGTTTCCAATTTGCAGATTTCCAAGCTGGAATCTTTTCATCCCACATTTGACCAATTTCTTCCAATCTTTTACCCTTTGTTTCTGGAAATAAAAAGAACACATGAATAAACATACAAGCACAGAATGTTGCATAGATACAATAAGTTTTCCAAGTAATGTTCTTGAAAGCAGAAGGTGTGAACATTGCAATGGCAAAGTTGAAAATCCAATTAGCAGAAGTAGCAAGAGCAGCACCTCTTTGACGAGCATGAGAACTACCCCAACATTCACTAACATACAACCAGATACCAACACCCCAAGAGGTAGCAAATGAACAAACAAATAGATAACAACATGCAATAACAGCTTTAGCAGCTGGGCTTTCAGATTTTGGAATTTGAATTTTAACAGTATCAGAACCGTTATAACCTTCAATTGGCTTAGAGTAAGTAGCCAATAAACCAGCAACGGCAAATTGGAAAGTCATCATTGCAGCTGCACCAAACAACAAGACAGGTCTTCTTCCTAATCTATCTAAAAAGTATAAAGCTGGGATAGTAGTGACAGTGTTCAAAACATATTGAATTGCAGAGGAAACCAACCCAGTATTACCAGTGTAACCGGCCATTTCAAAGATATAAACAATATAGTACATCATAACGTTCATACCTGTCAATTGTTGCCAAATTTGAGCAGAAACAGCAGTAATGGTTCTTGAAAGATACTTCTTCTTGAACAAATCAGCATAAGTAAAGTTGACAGAGGTCTCTTCAATCAACAATTGTTCTTTAATTTCACTAATTTCAATTTGGACATCGGCATCTTCCCTATTTCCTTTAGCTTGGACATTAGCAACAATTTCTTCACATTGATCCCATAAACCATTTTTTGCCAACCATCTTGGAGATTCTGGAATAAAAAAGCATCCAATGAATAACAATAAGCCTGGAACAATTTGAATACCCCATGAGATTCTAAAAGATGCAGTCCCATTGATTTTTCCTAACCCATAACAGATAAAAAACATAATCAAGATACCTAAAGTAACAGAAAATTGGAATAAACCACCCATGAAACCTCTGATACGTCTAGGAGCCATTTCAGAGCAGTAAACAGGGGCAGTGCTCGAGCCTGCACCAATCCCTAACCCAGAGATGATACGACCAATGATTAATTGTGCAACATTTTGTGATGAAGATTGAATTGCGGCACCGATACACCAGAAAATGGCACAAACCAACAAGGCAGCTCTTCTTCCAAATGGTTCAGAAATAAAACTTGAGGCCAAAGAACCGAAAAATGAACCTAGGGACATTGAGGCAGTAATAAAACCTTGAAGATCAGAGTTTGGGGAGTTGAAATATCTCAAATAATGATCTTGAGAAAGGAATGCAGACATGGAAGAGATATCAAAACCAAAAAGCTAAAGACTGTTAGCATACATAAAATTCGTTCGCGAAAAAAAAAAAACACTCACCAAACCTGAAATACATGATATCATACAAACCAAAACAACATTTATGATATTTGGAGTCTTATCCAAATATCTGTTGAATCTTAAAGCATGTGGTTTTAGTTTTTCTTCGTAACCCATATTAATTATTAATTAATGTGAAGTTGATATATATTGATAGTATTTCGCAAGAACGCAATGCTATGAATTCGCAAATCAGCAAATTTATCTCTTTTTATACATCACCAATAATCAGATAATTTGGGAATTTTTAATCACACTATTCATTTGTTTTGCTTCTCCACGCTAAAAGCTTAAAAATTAGCTCCCCGGAATAATTCATGCACTCCGGAGACATGCATCTGTTGGTTAGCCGCGTATTTTTCTCCACACACAGGACAAAAATTTCATAGGCGCTCATACGAAACAATCACGGCGACGTAGCCGATAATCGCCAAGGACAAATCAATCACATTCAAGAAAAGACAAGACATTTCAATAGGCGTCATGGTTCAAAAAAAAATTATTCCTGTTATTCCGGAGCGCAAGATGCTAAGCTGTTCTTGTCAATATGAGCTGCTTTGTTTAATTGGTGATGGTGAAGTATTAAGCTCTATATATTGATGTTTTGAACCCTTGATGACTCGATTGAGTCATTCCGCTCGTCCTTCAAAACTTACTGTAATTTCTCCTTGAAAATTGGGTGATCTTTGTGCTGGTTTGTCCGTTTGAGATAAATCTTCCTTTTTACGGCATCAAGCCGTGTTTACTGGTTTTACACCTTTTTTAGGAAACTTTTAGTCAACTTTAAGTAATCGTACAATACAGGATAGGTCATTTATAAAAAATTACGTCTATTGTTTATGGAAAAATATTTATTTTCTTTTACCTATGAGATCTCCACTATACAAGACCCCGTTGAAGGTTTAGAAACCAAAATGGCATTTTGTAATTCTTCAATACTCAAATCTGGGAAATATTTTCTGTAATAATTAGCTTCTAAAGCCTTTTTCAATCTGGATAAATTATCAACTGTTGTCAAATGAACAATTGATCCACCAAATCCAGCACCTGTAACTCTAGAACCATATGAACCATTTTCCAAGGCTATTTTACAAAGTTCATCACATTCAGGTTTGGAATTTTCAATTAAATTTGTATTTGACCATTGAGATTGTTGAAATATTGAACCCAATTCTTTTAAAATGTTTTCATTTGATAATGATCCTTGGAAAACTTTTAAAACGTCCAATACCCTTTTAGAATCTCCCAAGATATGCTTTGTACGTTGATAAATCTTCAACTTGTCATATTTAACTTCAAATTTTGACATGAATCTTTTTTTCAATTCTTCAACACTAAGACCTAATGAATTAGCAGCATGTTCTGTAGTGAATCCATTTTTTTCATCCTCTGTGTAAATTTGTTCCAAAATTTCCAAAAGTTTACCCAATCTTTCACTACCTATATGAATATCAACACCGTCCCAATGTGATAAGCCTTCAATGGTTTCAAAATATTCATCCAATACACCTCTTAATGTCCCGGTATTTAAATTTGAATCTTGATTTAATTTCAAATTAAATTTGGATGCAAATAATTCAGCACTTAATGCAGCTTCCACAGCTCTTAAATTATAATTGATTGGTGCAGTTTCATATTTATTTGCATGAACTAATGAATTGGTAACCAAGAAAACCATATCATTTGGGTTTAATTTAGGTAATGCAAATGGAATTCCAATTAATTCTGGTTTAAATTGAATTAAAAGAGCCTTACCAGCTTCACCATAAATTGAAGCACATTGATCCATACCACCTGTATTTACACCAACATAATGTTCTGAAACCACAGTAATTTCGGTTAAATCAGATTTGGAAATTTCATCAATACCATTTGCCTTTAATATAGCTAAAGTTGAAGCAACACAAATTGCAGCAGAAGATGAAAGTCCACCACCAGTTGGAACATTACCATCAAATAATAATGAAATACTTTTCAAAAGCTTACCAGGTGGGAGTAAATTTGGATATTTCTCCTTGATGAATTTATGAGCCACTATAACACCACATTGGAAATAATTACTCCAAGAGAAATGATCTTGAGGGATTGTTAATATTGAACCATCTTTAGGTAAAGTAACAATTTCTGGTTGAAATTCAACATTTGTATTGTGTAAATTTATGGTTCCAAAATCATCATTTTTTCCCACAGCGATTAATACATCAGCATCTAAAGCCATTGGTAACACTGAAAAATAACAATAATCAATATGGTCTCCAATTAGATTCACACGACCTGGTGAACGACTGATAAAGTCAATTTCAGATCCATAAAGCTCAAGAAATTTGGAATTTAATTTGTTATATCTTTCCAAGATTGAAGGATCCTGAGGATTTGAATAGAATGAAAAATCATGGAAAGTTGGGATGAGATTGGTCATATTGTGTGTTGTTTTGTAATTTCTGTTGGATGATGATGGAAAAGTTGAAAAGTTCAATACATCAATTGAAATATCAATACTTTTTGATAATGTTCGAGATTCAATAATCGTATAACTTTTTCCCCACGGGACATTAATAAAACGAGTACAATAAAAGTCTTTAAACCAATTGGAAGCAAACATGGAATTTAAGGGATCAAATGATGATCAAATTGTCCCACAATGTAGCCAATAGAAATCACAATAGGTCATCAAATCACATATCGGATTATCCAACACGGCTCCACTGGTTTTTCCTCATCTGGTTATACAATAGACAATAGGTTTGGGGGTTTTGGGGAAAAGTGTCCATGACGTTTGGGATATGCAGGAAGACGCACGGGAAAGTCTGGGGGACAAAGATTGGCGCGTGGATATAAAGTTTAGCGCGGGGAGAAATTAGAATTGTCTTTACAGTGGATTTGTCTTGGGTCAAAAGTGGGATGATGAGTTCTTTGACTTGGTGCTGAAAAAAACATGGAAAGCTATTGAATTCCTACTATTGTTTCTATTGTTTAATATATCCTTTATCAAGGAATATATATACAAAAATGTCATACATTCTAGTCACCGGTGGTGCTGGTTACATTGGATCTCACACAGTCATTGAGCTGGTGCAAAACGGGTACAAAGTTGTCGTTGTGGACAGTTTGGTCAACTCAAGTTTTGATTCCATTGCAAGAGTTGAGTTTATTGTTGGTCAAGAGATTCCATTTTTCCACATTGATTTAAGAAACAGTGAAGAATTGGTCAAAGTGTTTGCTCAGTATGATATTAAGAGTGTTATCCATTTTGCTGCTTTGAAAGCCGTGGGAGAATCCACCAAAATCCCATTAAACTACTATGATAATAATGTTAACGGGACAATTTCACTTTTAGAAACCATGGAAAGGGCCAATGTTAAATCTATTGTTTTCAGTTCATCTGCAACGGTTTATGGTGATGCTACAAGATTTGAAAACATGATCCCAATCCCAGAAGTTTGTCCAACTGATCCAACAAATCCATATGGTCGTACCAAATTTATTATTGAACAAATCATTAATGATCTATATACAAGTGATCCAACTTGGAAAGCTGCCATTTTGCGTTATTTCAATCCAATTGGTGCTCACCCTTCAGGTTTAATTGGTGAAGATCCATTGGGCATTCCAAATAATTTATTACCATATTTAGCTCAAGTTGCCATTGGAAGACGTGAAAAATTAGCAGTCTTTGGTAATGATTATAATTCTCATGATGGGACTCCAATTAGAGACTATATCCATGTTGTTGATTTGGCCAAGGGCCATATATCTGCATTATCTTATTTAAATGGGTTAAATGAAGGATTGTTTAGAGAATGGAATCTTGGTACAGGTAAAGGTTCCACCGTATTTGATGTTTATAATGCATTTTGTAAAGCTGTGGGTAAAGATTTACCATATGAAGTTGCTCCAAGAAGAGCAGGTGATGTTTTGGATTTAACAGCTAATCCTAAGAGGGCAAATACAGAGTTAAAATGGCAAACTCATTTCTCAATTGAAGATGCCTGTAAGGATTTATGGAATTGGACCACCAAAAATCCATTTGGATTCCAAATTGATGGGTATAATTGGGAAAAATTTGGTAATGATAGAAAACACAGTGTGGAAAATGGTGATTTTAAAGTTGCAATTTTGAACTATGGTGCTACAATCCAATCTATTGAACTTGGTGGTGACAAGTTAAACTTGGGGTTTGATACATTAGAAGAGTATAAATCCATTGATAATCCATTTGCTGGTGCTTTAATTGGTCGTTATGCTAATAGAATTAGTAATGGTGGATTCAAATTGAAAGGGAAGACCTATGCATTGGAATCGAGCGACGCCAATGATATAATTTTACATGGTGGAGCTAAAGGTTTTGATAAACAAGTTTGGTTAGGTCCAGTTGTTAGTAAAAAAGATGGTGAAACTGCACTCATTTTCAAACTTATTGATCATGATGGTTCAAATGGGTTCCCAGGAGATTTGGAGACCATTGTGACTTATACAATTGGTGATAAAGAGTTGACAACGGAGATTGAAGCAAAGCTTTTAAAAGGTGAAGCTTCACCAGTTAATTTAACAAATCATACTTACTTTAAACTTGGCGAGGAAACAGTTGATGAATACGAGGTTGAACTAGGTACTGGAAAGTATTTGAAAGTTGATGATTATAAAATTCCAACTGGAGAGTTTGGTGAATTGGAAAGCAAAACTTTTAAACTAGCTGGTAAAAAAATTGATGATAATTTTATTGTTGATGCAACTAATAAGGCTTTGGATACAAGAGCTCAAACTTTACAAACAATCATCAAAGTTGAATCAAAAACCCATTTGTTAGAAATTCAAAGTACAGAACCTTCATTCCAATTCTATACAGGTGATGGTATTTCCAGATCAGCATTTGCAATTGAGCCAAGTAGACCTACAAATGCTATCAACTCTACAGATCAACAACAACAAGTTACTTTAACAAAAGATGAAACTTATGGTGCTAAATTTAAATATGTATTTAAATAGATAATTATAGATTTGATTCTAATAAATATTGATTAATAGTTTTGGATATCCCGACTTGTAGTGATATTTTTGGTTCCCATCCCAAGTTTTTAATCTTTTCACAGTGTAAAAAATATCTAGAGTCATTATAATTCCTATCCTTGATGAAATTAATGTGGTTTTCAAATTTAAAATTGGTAATCTCGGTGTATGTGGTTGTTATCAGCTTAACCATTTCTATAGTACTCAATTCCAAATTAACATCTCCACTTAGGTTGTATATCTGTGATTCCTTCTCAAATTCCTTTAAAAATATAAGCTCCACTGCTGATATAAAATCTGAAATGTATAGATAAGTTCTCTTATTATAACCATCTCCATGAATGGGTATTTGAATATTTTGACCCTTTTGAATTTCCCCAAGTGTGCTAATTGTCAATGGAACTAGTTTTTCAGGGTATTGACCCGGTCCATAAACATTATTTGACCTTATAATGGTGATTGGTAGCTTATATGAATATATATAAGATTGAATAATCAAATCAATTGATGCTTTTGTAGCAGCATATGGGTTTGTAGGAGCCAATCTAGTCTCTTCATTGGCACATATTTGATTACTTTGCTCACCGTAGACCTCATCTGTGGATATATGAATGAAATGGGTCTCATTGGAGGAATTGCGACAACATTCTAACAAATTTTGAGTGCTTAATATATTATTCTTTGTAAAGTACAATGGATTTTCAAATGACCTATCAACACATGACTCTGCTGCAAAGTTGATTATGGAGTGGAATTGATATTGAGTGAATAAATTTTCCAGGGTCTCGATATCTTGAGAAAGATCTAATCGGATAAACCTGAAATTAGTGAAATTCCAAATCTCTTGCAAAGATTCTATATTGCCAGCATAGTTGAGCTTATCAACACATACAAATTGGATTTCTGAGTATTTTTTCACCATGAATTTCAAGAAGTTGGCCCCCATAAACCCAGCACCACCTGTTACTAAAACATCCCGTACCATCTCTTTAGTTTCATGGTGGATTTGAAGCATTACAAAGTGAAACTTTTCCAAACTAGTTTATATTCCAAACGGAACAACCAAAAATGTCCCGATCGCTCGCAAAAAAGTTCGACCGGGGTAAAACATGCGGGACAAAGGGACACGGGACAAATGTATACGGAGCCATGTGGACAGACTGGAAAAAAAAAACATGATGATTGTTTTTCGGAGCATCAAGAAACTTTTAATCAAGTGAAGAATACCCTTTTCCTCGTTTATTGAACAATAGACCATATAATCAAGAATGGCCTCTTTTGATTTCACGGATCATTCACATCGTCGTTATAACCCTTTGAACGATACCTGGGTATTATGTTCACCTCATCGTGCTAAAAGACCATGGCAAGGTGCTGTTGAAGAGGTCAAGAAGAATCAATTACCGGAGTATGACGAGAAGTGTTATCTGTGTCCAAGAAACCAACGTGCCACGGGGCCAATCAATCCAGATTATCACTCGACATTTATCTTCCCAAATGATTATTCTGCTGTTAAACTTGATCAACCTGATTACACTGAAGAGGAACAAGAAAGTCCATTGGAGAAGAAGTTGTTAAAGACTAGAGGTGTTAAGGGGAAATGCTTTGTTATATGTTTCAGTCCAAAGCACAATTTGACTTTACCATTGATGTCAATTGATGAGATTGTTGGTGTTGTTAATGCGTGGAACAAATTATACACTGATTTACATCAAGAAGTCTTGAATGGAGAATCACCTTATAGATATGTTCAAATTTTTGAAAATAAAGGTTCAGCTATGGGGTGCTCAAATCCTCATCCACATGGTCAAGCTTGGGCATTGGACACTGTACCAACAGAAGTTGATCATGTGTTGAATAATCTATTGAGTTATTATAAAGAGAATAATTCACATCTTTTAGGAGATTATGTCAAATTAGAACAATCCAAAGGACAAAGAATTGTTCTTGAAAATGAAAGTTTCATTGTTGTTGTTCCATACTGGGCCCTTTGGCCATTTGAGACGTTATTGATTTCCAAGACTCATTTGAGATCTATTGAAGAATTCAACGACAAACATAAGCTAGATTTGGCTCAAATTTTGAAAAAATTAACAACAAAGTATGATAATTTGTTTCAGACTACTTTCCCATACTCTATGGGTTTACATCAGGCTCCATTTGTTGCATCTGATGAAATTAAAAATGTTTCATGGTTTCATATGCATTTTTATCCTCCGTTATTAAGATCAGCTACTGTTAAAAAATTCTGTGTTGGGTTTGAAATGCTTGGAGAAGCTCAAAGAGATTTGACCAGTGAACAAGCTGCAGAGAGACTACAAAGTTTGGACAGTGAAGTGCATTATCTCTCTAAAAGTTTATAGATTGTTGATAGACTACATAATTGAATTGCACTAATTTTGTCATTTTCCAGCTTGTTTAGCCATTTATCAACCAATGTTTACTATCATGATGACATGGCTTGATTCCCATAGCTTCCATGTCACCAACATAGTGGAACCCTTGCCAATTCAAAGACCCCTGGGCAAAAGCATCTTCTACTAGGGTAAGATGTTCGAGGTAAGTTCCATCATTTACAGGAACCAAATCACCAACACCTTGGTCGTCAACACAATCTAACCAAATATCAAAATCAAAATTAGTAGTCTGGTTGTTTGGTGAAATGACATATTCACCATTCCCTATATCTTTCCAAATTGACACCTCGTCATTTGTAACATTTGCACATTGGGTGAACATTACCAAGTCCAAAGTGAAGTTTAATGGGTGTTCTGTAGTTGTTTTCAGTTTTATTACACAATACACTGGTGATAATAGTATATACAGGGTGGTGATGATGATGTGTGGAAACATCATTTAATCTTGGACTATAATTATAACTTTGTTTTTCAAAACTGGGAATCTTGTAGTTTATATACCCACTTTTTTTTGATCAGGCCGCTAAAGTCCTTAGCCTCAGCTTAACTAATAAACGATCAAACTAACAAAATGAAAAAGTTTAGAGGTATTTGTCGACAACTGTACTAATTCAAATTGGAACACGTCTATAGCGATATATCATATTGTGATTTTATGTACGTTAATTAAGTTTTCATTAATTTCTTGGCTCTTTCTTTGATCTCGATCAGATCAGCATTATAACCTCTTCAAAGAAACTTGAATCCTTGTATAGTTGATAAGGGTATCAATATTCCACTTTTCACCATTGAAGAAGCTATATCCAATCAAGGACATTCACACCCAATCTTGAGAACATAGTGACTGACAATGCCTTCACTGGAAGAATCTTTTCTTTGGAGTTTTGAAGGTCTCAGAGATGCTAGCTAGAATGAATATATATCCAATCAAGCTCTGTAATTGGGTCAAGTATAGCCATTTCGATAGAGAACCAATTCTGGGGGGTTCGAAAAAACTTGATGAGTTTTGCTCTCTTCATCATCAAATTTCATAATGACCTTAAAAGTCATAATCACAAGGTGAATTCGTATTCAGAAGTTACCATCAGATATAATTACATAATCCCTTATATAAGTGATAATGATTATGTAAGCAATAGAAATATCTGGTATAGCCACGTCAATGGCCTATATAGATGAAGAAGATAAGATTGAAATCAACCAGCAATGGCCTGTCTTGTGATAATTCTGTTCAAGAGATCTCAGTATTATCTGTATCATCTCCTAATGGATTTTTCAACGATAATTAATCCGATATAATCGTATATAGCCGCAACTGGAAAAAAAAGTAGCTATATTATAGGCGGAGATTAAATGAAAGTATGCACCATCCAACGGCACTAATAACTGAAATATTACGACCCTTTGATTAGACCGTGATATATTACTATGTAGAATCACGGTGGTGTTGGGATGTGAGGCACTCTGGTTAAGTATGTGTGAGTCAGTAAAAGTGACTCTGGAGCTGGTGATCTTGACTCTGCGCTACACTATTGAAGACATATAAAGACACCAATATTAGTTTCTACGGGTCATGTTAGCCCTCAATACACACCGTAAACCAGAAAATGTCCAGTAGAACCCTTACATTCCAAAACGCTTATAATACCACAAGAGACAATTCAAATGGGATTAGGGTTATTTTAGCCGGATTCATATCAAACTTTATAGTCTTTGGTGTATCTTTCTCATTTGGTGTTTTCCAAGATTATTATACATCAGACAATGGTCCTTTGGCACATTATAACGATTCAAAAGTGGCCATGATTGGTACAGCTGCCACAGCTTTAACTTATATTGGTGGGATATTTAATAAGACATTGCTATATTATTTCAAACCAACAAATGTGATGCTTGTTGGTGGACTTGTAATGAGTTTAGGATTAATTCTTGGTGGGTTTTGCTCTTCAATGTATCAATTTATCTTAGCACAAGGAATTCTTTTCGGTATGGGATCCAGTCTTTTATATATGCCACCAGTTGTTATAGCACCAATGTTTTTCAACAAAAATCGTGCAATTGCTATGGGTATCTTATTTAGTGGTACTGGATTTGGTGGATTAGGTGTAGCAGCACTATCCAAATATTTAATATTCAAGATTGGTTGGCAATGGTGTTTAAGAATTGAAGGATTTATGGTTCTTGGATGTTCAATTATAGCTGGATTTTTAGTGAATGTCCCAGAGAATGTTAGTGAACAATTTCAATTTAATAGTCATAAGATTCTTACCATATCACAAATTAAATCTTTTAAAGTTTGGTTACAATTGATGGCATCATTGTTACAATCTGCTGGATATTTAATTCCATTAATCTACATGTCCAAATATGGGAAAACTTTAGGATTCACCGATAATCAAGGTGCAATGTTTATTGGTGTTAATAATGTTATTAATGCAATTTTCAAGATTTTGTTGGGATTTGTTGCAGATAGAATTGGAAGATTAAACATGATTATCATTTGCAGTGTGGCAAGTTGTATAACTATCTTCACATTATGGATTATTGCCTCAAGAGAAACATTTATATCGTTTGTCGTGTTTTATGGAGTATTTTCAGGTGCAATCATATCATTATTACCAACATGCCTTGTTGAATTATTTGGTGAACAAAATTATCAAGCAATGAGTGGATTGATGTATTTTTCAAGAGGTATTGGTACATTATTAGGATCTCCAATAGCTGGTTTGTTGATTAAAAATTCAGGATTAATGAGTAAAGATTATAAAAGATCAATCATTTATGATGGTGTGATGCTTATGGGAAGTGCTGTTTGTTTAGGTGTTTTAAGATTTCAACCTAAAAGACGCACTTGAATCACCTTCTAATTTCTTTATTTAATTCCCAATAAAATTTAGAAAGCCATGTTCTTATACCACTTGGATCTTCTAATGGGAGCAATTCTAATTCTGGTTTATATCGATCACCAAATCTAATTTTTTTCTCTTCAGGTGATAATCCCAATCCAGTATCATTTATAAAACCATGTGCATTTGATTGAATAGATTCAAGCATTCTTAAATTTGGAGCACCTCCAATCAGTTGAACATTATTCATAACGTTATATGAAAGATCAAGATAAATTAATGAATCCAAATTTTCAGCTTTAAAATCCCCCACTCTATTAACTGATAAAGTTCTAAGTTTTGGATGATTTGATAAATAAAATTTTTCCATATCCAAATTTTCTAATTTCATTTCTATTAATTCAGGTGCATCTATATTAATTGTAGAATTTGTTTCGAAAAGTGAACCCACGGCTAAAAATGTTTTCAATTGAGGAAATGAACATTGATCAATATGTAATTCACCACTTTCTGAATTAATTTCTAAAAAATTCAAGTTGGGGAAAGTTAAATGAGTTAGATTTATTGGTTGCTGAACAACTTCAAATATTAATTCTTTTAAATTTGGATAATCATTTGAAATGGAATCCAGATTCCTTAAATTTGGACATTCATAAACATCCAACTGTTTTAAATTTGGAGCGTTTAATGTAGGGAAATTTGAGATATCTTCACCTAGTTGTATGTCAAGATACTCCAAATTATGGAAATTCATACCTGATAGATTGTAATCCAGCATTTCATTAATGGTTTGTAGATCGAAGGCTAAAAATTTCAAAATGGAAGTATCTATACGATTCAAAAATTGCATAGAATTTCGTCTAACAATAATATTGGGGAAATTTTGGAAAAATTGTAAATCATCTTCAGGTTTTAAATTGATGATATCTGCGTATATGAGTTCTAGAATTGGAAGTTTCAAGGATTGAATTTTCGGTACGTGATCAGATTTGATTTCAATGAGTTTAAGAAGAGGCAAGTTCAAATCATTTAAGCTTACGATTCTTTTGCTGATTTGAGAATCATGGTTTTCAACGGAAAGTTTGATCAAGTTTGGTAAATTAAGGTTTCCCATATGTATATCACCGAAAATATACAAAGAAAACTCTTTCAACTTTGGCATATGACAATCTGTAATTTTGAAATGATTATCCACTGGATCAATCTCTTCAATGTTAACAATGCTGATTTTTTTCAATTTAGAAAATGTTATTTCTTTAAAATTTAAAACCTCGTCAGAACCGATTGATAATTCAGTTGGATATTTAGTAAAATCCATTGATTTCTCTAAAGATCGGAAACAATCACTTCCTGATATTGAAAGGCTTTTCAACGCATTGAAATGAAATTTAACTTGTTCATTTGTACTTTTACAATTGATGAAACCAGCAACTTGAAGATTTGGAAGATCAATAGATGTTGGATCGATTGAGCAATTATCCAATGTTATGCTTGTTAGCGATGTGAATAATAGATGTTTGAAAGCTCCTCCCCCCTGGGCATTGTCATCAATCATCTTGTTCAGTATTATTGTCATGTAATCACGGCCATAATGATTGATCAGTGTCATATTTCTTTCATATTTTGTAAGTGGATCCAATACAGCCATAATCTTTGGCACCGGGTCGTTTGTCCTTAGCTCAGTTTCACACATCGATACAAAGTCTGTGATTTCCCAAAGATGTAGTAAACCAGAATTTGGTGTGGAGTCTCGAGAAACATTTGTAAATATTGAAGTCTTGTCATTATGGTCTATTGTCAAGCTGACTAGTGTCTGGACCTGTTGCCTAAACTGTGGGATGGCAAACACATTGTTGATATCCTTGGGAGCAAGGAAACACAGCACATTGACCAATACTTCGCCTGGAAGATCCAAAAGATGCATTTTGGTGGAAATTGTTGATGTTTCCGTCTCAAGAAATTTGTTGTTTCTATAATTTTCATGAGAAAATGTCGAAAGCGCGAAATATATCGGTGATATTTATTAAGCCTAACAGTTCATTTAAAGTCTGAAAAGTTAATACTGACTATCTTCAAGAACAGAGCACCCGTTTCGTTCTTTGGAGCTGCTTATTATAGCAAGCTGAAGGTCTAATCACCACCTAATTCGCTTGTTATCCAAATACAGTGTCTTCATTACAGTTGGAAGTACCAAACACTTCATACATGACTCCCTCGCAGCTTCTCTTTTCCATATCATCTTGATCCATGTCACCAACATAGTGGAACCCTTGCCAATTCAAAGACCACTGGGCAAAAGCACCCTCCACAGGGGCAAGACCCTCGAGGTAAGTTCCATCACTTACAGGAACCAAATCGCCAACACCTTGGTCGTCAACACAATCTAACCAAATATCAATATCAAAATTAGTAGTCTTGTTGTTTGCTGTAATGACAAATTCACCATTCCCTATATCTTTCCAAATTGACACCTCGTCATTTGTCATTTGTAACATTTGCACATTGGGTGAACATTACCAAGTCCAAAGTGAAGTTTAATGGGTGTTCTGTAGTTGTTTTCAGTTTTATTACACAATACACTGGTGATAATAGTATAGAAAGGGCAATTAAAGCGTGTGGAAACATCTTTGTCTCTGATTATTTTAAGAGCGATATACAATTTTTTTAAATAGCTGGGAAATCGTGATTTATATACCCATTTTTTTGTTCGAACCGCTAAAAACCAAATACAAACATATTCATGCGTCAAATAAACGATCATACTAACAAAATGAAAGATCATTAAGAGCCTATTTATTGGCAACTTTTCATATTGTTATATCATTTCAAATTGGAGATATGTTTAAAGGTCTGTTTTAGGATTCGGGACACTACGTTAAATTGGCTGCGGGTTTGTGAAATTTTCCATATCTAAGAGATTACTGCAACTGGTTAAATCAAACGTGAAGTTTCATATAACTGTTTGCTTTCAACAGTGGAAGACTTCCGACCTCATGATTTATCAGTCGTACAAAAGGCTATTCTTGAATCTTACTTGGAAATCAATCCATCCACAGGGTTTTGATCATGATGTTTTATAAAGTGATGAAATTTGAGACGGTTTAAGTAATTGATTTACGTCATGATCATAAGGAAAAGTCTCCAGATGTCTCCAAAAATATAGCATCTAATATGATTAGTCGTTTATTGATAAAACCACTTCCGGGCTTCTAAATTAGAGCTTGGATTTGACAGTTTGGTATCACCATGAGAGATATCATTCATTAGTTTCCCTTTTTCATTTAACCGGCCAATATGTGGCTCTGTTCATATCTGATAAGCAATCAGATGCAAAATTTTCTATTTTAACTTCATTTAACCGGCATAATAAGCTTGTCAAGAAAAAAAAAATGCCGTGAAAATCTTTGTCTGTCTTTCAATATAAAGTTGAATATTCAGAAAGGAAACCACAACTGATGGATAATAACGATGAACCCAATGAAATATCACCATCATATGAAGAAATTTCAAGGTTGAAGCTGGTGATTTTTGTGTTACTCATGGCTGTTTCACAGTTCTTAACACAGGCAGCCTTATCTCAAACTTTGGTGATTTTCACCCATATAGAGCAAACATTAAGCACTTCGAGCCCAGGTGAAGTTAGTTGGCTTACCGCTTCCTTTTCTCTAACATCAGGAACTTTCATTTTAATTGCTGGCCAGTTAGGTGACCTTTTCGGTTATAAAAAATTATACATCATTGGGTTCATTTGGTTTGGTATTTGGTCATTAGTCTGTGGATTCTCTGCTTTTGCACATAACATTGTGTTTTTCAGTCTGGCAAGAGGGCTACAAGGTATTGGACCAGCTATTGTGGTACCCAATTCATTAGCATTAATGGGGAATTTTTTCCCTCATGGTTCAATAGCTAAAAACATTTCAATGGCATTATTTGGTGGTGTTGCTCCTCTTGGATTCACTATAGGTGCAATTTTTTCATCATTGATTGCTGAACACTCTTGGTGGCCATGGGTGTTTTGGGTGATGGGGATCTTGTGTTTTATCATTTGTGTATTAGGGTTTATATTCATCCCCAAAGGTATTTATCACGATTCTACAGATTCAACTTTTACCAAATGGAAACAATTTGATATCTATGGCTCTTTAACGGGTGTCTTGGGACTCGTTCTCATAAATTTTGCATGGAACCAAGGTCCAGTTGTTGGCTGGGATTCTTCTTACATCTATGTGTTGCTAATCATTGGAATTTTATCAGTCATTGCATTTTTTGTAATTGAATTCAAGTTCTCTAAAAGACCATTGATACCAAAAGAAGTTTTATCAGGTGAAACTGGGTTAGTGCTTGTATGTATATTCGCTGGATGGAGCTGTTTTGGAGTGTGGATTTATTACACTTTCCAATTTAGTGAATTGATTTTACACCAATCAGCTTTAATAGCATCGGTACAAATGATTCCATGTATCTTTGCAGGTCTAGTTGCCAGTCTATCAGCAGCGTATCTGCTTAGATATTTATCCACAAGCTTGGTGATGTCAATATCTTTGTCGTGCTTCCTCATTGGAATCTGTTTAATGGGGACAAGACCTGAAGATCAAAGTTATTGGCCTCAAAAATTCATATCCACCATAATCACACCATTTGGAATGGATATAAGTTTCCCAGCAGCAACCATTGTACTAAGTCATCATCTCTCCAAAAGAAATCAAGGCGTTGCAGCATCGTTAGTGGCCACTGCAGTTAATTATTCTATATCAATTGGATTAGGTATCGCAGGTACAGTGCAAAGATATTGTTGTGGTCATAATAAAGAGGGCACTGTGATTTTAAATGAAATATCAGTAGCCTTTTACACAGGCATAGGATTAGCATGTCTAGGTCTACTTGTGGGATTGATATTCATACTGAAACAGCGATCATTGAAAGCATTAAAATAAATAGTTATGAATCTTATTTAGTTATTTAGGTAGATCAATTCATTATGTGCTTGTACCAATACAATACCTAAATATACCCGTCAAAGTTTCTCAAAGGAATTCCAAAAGGCTAACACAAATAAGAGATTCAATGTGAGATAAAGACAGAAATTCCCAGACCCACAAGATTATATAGAAGGCACATATTATTCAATGCCTATTCACTTTAAACTGTACAACATATTGTTATCATCTAATCCAAATGTTTCAAAAAGTAAATTTCAATAAAGAGATTAATTTTTTCTATATGTAAGTCAATCGATTTGTCAAAGGTTGAATGCGTCAAGGCTATGTTCAAATAATTTTGAAGTATTATTGATTCTCTTGCTCTTTGAGATTCTCTTGATGTTGAATATTCACTAGCTCTAAATGACGATTGGAAACGTTGAAATTACCCAAGTCACATAATTTTTTGAATTGACCAACAGAGATGGATCTTAAGTTTTTCAATTTTGTTCTTTTCTCCTCTCCAGATACAAGCTTACCATAGACAAAATAAGTTTGAGATTCATTTTTGGTGATCTTTGTAAAGCACATAAAATCATTTGGGTTGAACGGTGGTGGTGTTTTTTTCTTTGTTGCTGATTCGTTTGAGTCATTCGAGGTTTCAAGTAAACGTTTCTCTGGGATTTTGATAATTGTTTCTTCTTGTTTAATGATGTGTTGTTCTTCACTTTTCAGACTTCTTAAATTTTGATTGTTTGACTCCTTTGCAAGTTGGCTGAGAGGTACATCATCAATATTTTGCACTATATTTGAACCTTCAACAAATGGATCTTGCGATACTTCTGAAGTTTCTGTATCTGTAGAAATTTTATGCTTTTCCGGTGACAAGAGGACTAATGTTCTAGCGTAATTATTACTAGGCAAGTTTATCCTTATTCTGTTTCTCGTGGACGATTCTGTATTTCTTGAGTCTAATGGTGATATAGGTGGGAATGAATAAGATTGAGCTGAAATTGTTGAACTGATAGATGATAATGGCGATGAGTCTAATGATGGATTCAGATATAAAGATTTAATTTGAGGTGTATTAACTGTAGACTTTTGTGGTTCTTCAAATTGCGTAAGTGGGGCAGTTTCTTGTGTAATAGGTTCTTTATTTGGTAGACCAGGTTCAATAGAGGTACATTCTTGTGATACGTTATGCTTTATAGGCAAATGAATCATATCCGTCGGAATTTTCAAGTCTTCGTGCTCACTTTCTTCACTAGTACTATCAAAATCTAGGTTTTCTTGATATATAAATTCTTCAATTTTGTATATCAATTCTTTAATTGACATTTTGTCAACCAGTTTGATATTTATCTGTAAATCTATCAAATGCTGGTCAATATTTAGATCTGCTAGCACTTCCGAAAGAACAAACAATGCCAACATGGATCTGGTTTGCTCGTAATATAATGTAAATCTTGAGGAAAGCACTAATGACTTCCAATTGTCAAAATCAAGTTTGTTTTTCACCGGTTGATGATATAAGATTCGTTTCAGCGTTCTGTTGACATCCAACTTGTTTTGTCTTGGTGGTATTTTAAGACTCTTGTAGTATGCAGCCAGATGATCGATGTCTTTGAAATTGTAGATTGTTAAACTTTCAGTTGTATCGTGATAACTATTGATAACTCTTTGTAGCTGAGAGAAATTCACAGGATTAGGAATATAACGAGACATGCTCTCTATATCCTTCACAAGCTGGTTTCTATCTGCTGGATTGGACTCCGTTGACCACCTCTGGAACCTCACGTCATGGGCAATCTGTTGATAATGTTCGAAATTGATTGATGATGATGGATCTTCTAAAAGACGCGTCGCACTTTTTGGAGTCGCGTAGTTATACGCCAGTTCTGGATGGTGGTTGCGAAGAGGCGACGAGGAAAAATATCTTGGTGCAAAATGGGCATCATGTGGTGGGAATTGTGACATTCTTTTTAGAACTCAACCGACTGGTCCTTGGTAAAGATGAATTTAGGTTAAAATAATTTTAGGTTAAGTGTATAATAATAATAAATTAAAAAAAACAGACATTGGTTCGGCCAGAAACCTAATAAAGCTCTCTTTGCCTACAGATTAACAATAGATAGCAAGTTAATTAGAAGAATGACGAGCCAGAACTCTTCTGTTCTGCTGGATGATCTGGTTGATCATGGGCAAAGGAGGCCTTATGTGACCGTCATCGCAAAGCCTTTCCACTTTTTGCCAATTAAACAGCTTCAATTGTTCACATTTAATCAGTCTATACGGATTAAGTTCAGAATTGAATCTTTTCATCTTGATGATGAGCTCATAGCTGTTGTCTATGGTTTCGCTCACGCTTCGAATACTCTGGATATTATTAGCATAGGAAAGTTTCAACAGCCCTTTCCCCCTCCAATCTTTACACACTTTCCTCAATTCCTCAATATGTTCAACTTCAAAATCTTTTTTTTCATCGGAGAAAAAGATTCCATAACCTTCAGAATCTTTAATTGTGATCACCTCGGTGCAAGGAATGTATCTTGGTATTCGTTTGCGTGATTTCTTGGTTGTATCGTATAAATTGGTAACTAAGTTATTTGAGCTTCTGCGAGTTTTACTATGTTTTCCTCGGTTAATGTACATGAAACGTGTCAGAAGCTCATCATCGATATCTAGATCTGGGTCTGAATTTGAAGTTTTCTTCTGATTTTTCCTCTTTGGTGTGAAATATGGCTTGGTGGATTCTGTGCATTTCCGCTTCGTACTCAATTTCTCTTTGTTCTTGTTTGTTTCTGAACTTGACTGTTCATTTTTGACTGTTGATCTGAGAAAGTATTTCCTTGATGTATCAGAGTTCCCTTTCTGATATTGTGGTTTCTGAACTTGAGGTTTAGCAGGGAGCAGATCTTTTGTGGTTTTGATTTTCTGGTCTATACTTTGTTCAAAAAACATCTCCATGGAATCATTCAAAGTCTTGTTGTCTAATTTATGGTCTGTGACAACCTCGTGTATCTTGATCAAATCCATGATATCTTTAAACTTATCTTTGATCTTGGTGTCGAGCAAATGTTTTGTATCGAAATACTCAAAATAAGTCAGTAGATCTTTCTCATTATCGAAGCTGGGAATCTCGTAGCCAGGTCCGTAGTTTTTCTCAATATATTTTTCAACGTCCACATCACCAAATGACATTATAACCCATGCTAACTCCCCATAATCAATCTTTTCTGTAAATTCTTTAAGCAGCTCTTTAATATTCTCCAGTAATTTGTTTCTATCATTTTTGAGACCCCAAAGTTTCAGTCCAGAACTGATTGCAGCCCTCTGGTACTTCCTATTGACTAAAAAATCTTGTCCCATGGTCCTTTTTGGGTCTTTTTGTATGAGATCATTCGGTTTTGATCAAAGTCAGGAGCTAATTAATCTTGATTCAAGGAGCGTGCCCGATATCTGATGACAGTATCGTTATTACATAATCCATTCACAAGATTATACAGATGTATATTAATTTCAAAGCATATTATTTTAATGAATGATCAGACTTGTTCTAATTGTCGTACAAATATTTTTTTGGTTTAAACAGCCGGGATCATTATGGTACACAGGTCTATTACGATTTATATACAAAATTCAGGCCTATATATATAAATTAATTCAAAAAATATTAAATTATTGATGTCGATCGATCTGACTGATTACCCCATCATTTCTATATAATTGCCATCAATAGAATTTTATAAGTTCACCCTAATCAAGAACCCGTGCAACCTTTAAGGGGAACTTTTGATAAAGTTGGCATTCAAGAACAAGAATCATGTTCATCAGCTCAAATGTCCAATGCTGAAGATTCT